>BQNB010037133.1:0-42734 GCA_026074375.1 Tanacetum coccineum | reverse complement strand
AACTGAAACATTAGCAAGTATCAAAGCAGCTCCTACAGTAATATTCTTTCCATAACTACCTCCACCAATGACTTTGTGATGTATTATTCCAGGTATTGTACCTGAGAGATCTTTCATAGTTACTGTGAGATCGCCAATTGTAGGTAACCCAAGAACACTTTCACTTCACCATTTGAAACAAGAAAAATAGAAAGGAGATATGAAGAATTTTAGAGAGAGAAACAAGAGAGAAAGTAGAGAGAAAATAAGAGAGTGGTTGATTACACAAGTGTGTGAAAACAAATGAGACCAACACCCTCTCCACATTTGGAGAGGGGTATTTATACTTACACCACATGGGCTTTGTTGGGCCGAATGGTGTTTGACTTGGGTCGGGCTCGGGATTACAATGGATCTTAGTCTGAAATGCATACAATATTAGTTTACATTCACGAGCCCGTTTACCCTTCTAACCTACTACAACATATAAATAATAAATGACCGAAGCTTCCTTATTGAGTGACCGAGCTTCCTTGTTCGACTCAATATTTTGAGGCTAACAATCTCTCCCGAAGCGAGGTCTTGAACCTTGAAACGAGCTTCCTTGTTTGACTCGATATTTTGAGGCTAACAATCTCCCCCGAAGCTTGGTTTCTGATAGATTCTGAGCTTCCATGTTCACAGTCATAACATGGCCTTGGATTTCTTAAGATTTCTTTGACATTGAGTTCTTGAGTCTTGTTCTTGGTCTTTATCTTTGTTGTAGGCTTGTTCTTTCATGCTGTGTGATCTTTGATCTTGAGTATTTTCTTTTTGACTTTGACTTTAATTCCGAGATCTTTAAATCTTTTCCTTGTTTGTGTTGTTGTCTCTGTCATCTTGGGATCTTGTGTCTTGACCTACATGCTCATACTATGCATCATCTTGAAAGCTTGCTAACAATCTCCCTTGACAATCATTGTCTTGATAATCTTGATAACTTTTAGGAAGATCTTGAATATCAGAGTTTGCGGAAGTCTTTGTATTTAACTCTTAAGCTTTCTTGATTCTTGAATCTTGATGCTTATAGTATGTCTTTGTAGCTTGAGTATGAGCATGTGGTAGTGAATTCGACTCTGCTGGAATAAGGATGCAACACCGTCGTTTGTACCTACATTTTAAAGTTAGTGATAAACAGCAGATATGGACGAATATGGCTTTGTCATTCGTCAAGATTCGGTTGCATTAACCTCTGGTTTCATGAGGACCATTTTATAATATAAATAATGTACCTATGATCAGGTAGGTTTAATTTTGGAAGAACCTCCTTAACAGGGTTAGATTCACCGTACTTGCTTGTTCTCAATACTGGAACGTCTCAAAGCACACAATACGGTAAGAGTAAATTAGATAGTTACTATCTTTCTGACTGAGTCGTCAATTCATTTACTGGAACAAGTTTGATTCACATAGAATCGCACCATTGTTTCTTTCTAGTTGACATAAGTTTGATTCATATAGAATCGCGCAAGTCACCTACCAAGAGCTTGTTTGATGTTGGCTCAAGCAGGATTTCTATCTTCACTGTGAATACTTAAGTATCACTCGGATGTTCTAGCAAAATCACAAGGATAATGCGTAGGACTCTTGTTAACATCTTATGAACTTATTGGTGTTCAACAAGTGTTTGTCATGGAATGTGTCCTAATGAGATTTATTTTATTGATCTCTTGGCTCTAGACTCGATTAGTGTGTTTTGGTTTTAGTACTTGGAGGCTGGAGCAGACTGCCACCTATTCAATATCAACAATCTCAAAGTGAGATGTCAATAGATAACGTGTGTATCTCTATGACAAATGAGACAAATTTCTTATAAGAGAAACTTAAATAGCTGGGAAGGGTTATGCATTGCATCACTTAGTCTATGACGTCTTTCTTCAATATCATAATTCATCTTTGTGAAAACCGATAGATTATGTATTGACCCGGTTTCTGCCTAAAGTTGTATGGAGGGCTTGTTTCTTTAGACCCTTTATCCTTACATTTCTTTTTCATTCTTCAACCCCTTCAATGCTTACCAATACGTCATTACTAACACCTTGTTGTGATTGTTCCAGTGTTAGCTCAATCTTAGTCGGCATTATTCCCTTTTACTCATTCGTCTCTAATCATACTTAAGGACTGCTATTTCTAACTATGGAGTGTCCTTGGGTAGATCCCTCCGGTCCTGGTTGGATCATAGGACTAATACCTAACCTAACCACCTTATGACTTCAGAATCGTCGTGAATTAAGATGTTGTTGGGTATGAGATCGTAACCATAAAACCTTTTCCAAAGAGTATAAAGCACTTTGAGTCGATTAGATCACTTATTATTTTCAAGATCACATTTTAATTATATTTTTCCCTTTGTTTTAAATACTAATGCACTTTGTTTTTGAAATACCGAGTGATTAAAATTTGACTTGAAAATTCTGTAAGGAGAAAATTATTACAGCATGAGTTATGTGGAACTGTTTCTTCTTGCTCCCCCTCAATTTCACACATATGACACCAATTGAGAGAATAGGATTATGACTTTGTAAATTCTATGTGAAATTGAGTTTGAGCTATTTGTATATGTTTTAACAAAATGAGTGTTTAAATATTAGTAACATTTTAACATTTTTTCATTTGTTTAAACATTTTTTAAATGTTTAGACACACAAAATAGACATGTGAGTATATGCCTAAACGCATTAAAACTTGGTTTTAAAAGAACCCCCTCAAAAATTGATTCACTTATAAAAAATGATTCGACTTTTGAAAGATGCATGTGGATGGAGTATCGAACACACAATTTTGAAAGATTTTGAAGAACCATTTGAGAAATTCTTGAAAAATTGTGTTCAACGTGTTTTGAAAAACCAATGTTACTTGAGCTCGAAAGACTTTGAATGTCTTTTGAATTGACTTTTTATGTCAGCTCAAGTCCGAGAAGTTGTTATCTTCTCGTTGTGAGGATAAATGTACATGATTGCACACTTTCCTTTATTTAAAGACCGGGTTGTTATCTGTCATTTAATAACAAGCCATTGACTTGAGCTACAAAACTTTGAATGTTTTGTTGAATAGCTCAAGACCGAAAAGATTTCTCTTTTCGTTGTTAAGGATAAATGCACTGAAGCGTACATTTTCCTTTTCTTTGAAGAACGGGTTATTATCTGACATTTAATAATAAACCATAAAGAAAAATAGAAATGACATGTTTTGAAAGCATTTGAAACTCTTGCTCGAACTTCATTTACACGCCCGTGTCGATGTTAATCAACATTTCTAGGTACGTAAATGTTATCGATTCCAAGAGACATGTCGAGAAGATTCATTTTGGAAATTTTAGCATTTGTTATGTTGATTATGGAATAGTAAACTAACTCTTTTTTTGTGATAGTATATTGTCTTGTCTGCTGGAAGAACAACTTTTGGAACCCAGCTTATGTAACTGTGACGGTTCATTGCCTGTAGTCGTGAATTACGCGGAGTCTGAACTGTTATGATCAGAATTCATAGTTGTCAATTCAATTAGAATTCCTTGAATCCCTGGTTTCTGAGATATCAGTCTTTTCAGCAACCAAACACTGAGTCCTTCCTTTTTAGAATTAAAGTCGTACCTCACTTCAGATAAGAGTACATGCACTGACATTAAGAGTATTGTTTCGCATTCAAAAGGGTATAGTGATATTCCTTATTTGAACCAATTGGGTCACCTGTCACCATGGTTGTGCTAGAGTCGAATATCTTTCCTGTAGGAATCTACCTAAGACCAACAGTTTTGAAAATTTTACCTGTCGGTTTCCCCCTAAGACGAATCTAGAAAAAAGGTCATTGTTTTCTCAATGCACAACGGAAGTCTTTTATTGAAAACTTATGTCCTTTTCGTATCTGTCTTTCCTAGTTTTATTTTTGCAAAACTATGTTTGCTCTAACAGGTTTTTTTTTCTGTTCGATGTCTTATTGGATAGAACTTAGCACGCGAGTTGACTTCCATTCAGGAATTTTTGTTAAACAAGAATAGTGATTTTCTTGGTGGGGGGGGGGGGGGGGGGGGGGGGGGGGGGGGGGGGGGGGTTTGGAGGGGGGAATTATTTTGATAATTGTTAGCATAAAAAATTTGGGAGTCAGAAAACTTTCTAGAATTCCTAGAGTGTTCTGCTATGGGGTCAAGTCTTTGTCGTTACGTAACTAGTCTTTAAATGCAGGCCCAATTCCTATACTTTTGGTTATTGGACCTAGGTTTTTGTTTGCAATACAAATTAGCTGGCTTTGTGATCTAGCAGAAGGCATCACACTAGGGCCAGTTTCTTGTGTCATTTTCTTAGCATCCACCTAGGTAGTGATTATGAACCATGTTCATTTGAGCTAATACCTAGATGAAGCTAGGTGTCAATCATGTGAATGATGTTTTGCCATATGCAGATTCTTTTTCCCCTATTAAAATTAATGTGTAGTGACTGGTTATTTGGCAATCGTTTGTTGACATCAACTTTGGGAGGCAAACCGTGGCTTTGAAATTCTATGAGGTCGTTCAGATATAAACGCATGTCGGTTTGACCTAACAACTAATTGGTTTCTTCGTTTGTAAAACACCCGGTTCTCACCTAAGAATGATGATTTTGCAAACTTAGTATTCACACTATTCCTTTAATATTTTCTTAACTCATTTTAATGCTGCAATTGCAAATCCTTTTTATCCTAAAGTTTAGCTTTTGAAGTCCATCATATTTTTGCATCAAAGAAGTTTGCGAATTCTAATGTCCTAGCTATCACGTTGTTATGATAAATCATACAGTTCTATGTAATGCTTTTTCAAAGTACTCATTTTCCCTCCTTAAGTAATTTAGCCACCTTAAATGAGTTCCACTTCGATGTTTTCTTGTTTATAGATTACATCTATGGTCATGTTTAATCTTGGCTTCATTACCTTTTTAACTTTCAAAAATTAACCAGTCGCCCTTCTTTTAAAGCATAAATTTGATATTTAAGTTTCAAGATTAACACAATTGTGCCTCCCATTCTCAAAAAATCATTTTTTGGAAATAGCAACGACTTTTTTGAGAACAAATAATTTTAGATTCGGAGATAGATATTAGAGATCTGTTTGTCTGGTAATAGTTAAATTAAGCAGTCAAAGGACATTTCATGACATTGATCATCATTCTTCCAACATCATTCCTTCTTATGAATTCAGGTTTGCTCAGTATGCTGTTGTCTTGTAGGCAAGTAGATTAATTTTAGCAGTCAATAGTACCCTCAACATTGGCTCTTCGTCATATATGGGTTGATATCTGCAACAATAACCCTACATCATTTTCCCTGAAATCTACTGTTCCAGCTCTTTGATTTTGGGCCACTGACTTTCTGTGACAACCAAACTATCAGCCAATGCTTACACGATCCACCTTTCTAGTCTGTTGTCTGAATTTGTCTTCATTCACCCAGCTGACATACTCTTGTTTATGATAGTGCTCTTTCATCACTTGACTTCTTAACAGATTCCAGTATGTTGGATCATTTGTATAACGAATAACTAGAAAATCGAAGTTAGAGTTGTATTGTAGTAAAGTAGTTTCGCGTTATTACAACAACATATTCATCATCCAAATAAATTCGTGACATGATGAACATCTTGAAACTGTATCTTCTCGAGTACTTTAAAAAGCAGCCATGATCCAATCTCTTGAAGTTCTTCGTTTGTCAAGTTCTTTACCTAGTTGATCCATGGATTAGGAACATTGTGCTGTGAAAATCTCCCCCAAACATCTTTGACCAAAGATGGTCGCAAATGCGCGTTTATGAAACCACACTGGTTCGAGTTCTTTTACGTCGGTTGTATTGAAAGAACATTAGGTGTGAATGAAGTTTTGTCGAAAGATACCATGCAACTCTTTTTTTGCTTTCTCTTGAATTTGTTGCATTTATTTTCCTACGAATTCGAACACGACGATGAAAGTAACTTCGTTTCCATTTTTTTTCCGTGAAGTGGAAGTGGAAAATTTTTTGTGTAAGAAATCTTAAGTACGTAAATGTTGATTTGTTGTTGTGGATTGAAATCAATTAACGTTCATGAGATTTTACAAATCTATGATTTAAACCGAGAAAAGAAATGGAATCTTTTTGCAGGTAATTTTATAGAAAAACAGAAGAACCAGTGAAACAATGATTAATTTGTTGTTGAAATCGTTATGTAACGAATACATCTTGAGCTTTTGTTAACGATTGATGAGCTTAAAACGACGAACGGTGCACAAACTTTCAACTTAAAATGAGTAACGGTTGATTAAAAAACTCAAAATAAGGATACCGTTGCACTTAACTATGCACATTGTAGACAAATGATGTGACCTGTTTTAAAAGAATATAGGCACTACGTTGATGAAAGAAGTTTCAACAATAAGGTTATAAAACAAGGTGCAAAGAGGACTTAGCCTTTTGAAATGTTCCTTTTAGTTTAGGGACTGCATGTGACAACTTTGTATTTAGTTAATTAATAACAAATTTCCCTCCATTTTTTATCATCTGTTTCGTTTTAAAAATTGTACAAAAGGAACAAATGACTTTTGAAACATTTGTGGGCCGCCGCAACACCTCGTTATATTGTCATGAAATGTGAATATAACCACGTTAGAACGAACTGTTCACGATCGCAACGGTATACGTTATAAGTCCCGTAACTAACCGACACTCGAAATCGAAAAACCCGAAAATACTTAACACGTGTATAGTTTTGTTCTTGTGGACTTGCTAATTCGATTCACTACACTATATTGCGAATTCGGTTTCAAAGAAATGTTGCGTATTCGGTTGACAAAGAAATTATGCATATTCGGTTGACAAAGAAATTATGCGTATACGGTTGACAAAGGAAATTCTACGTATTCTGTCAACAAAGGGAAACTGCGAATTTGATGCCTTCTATAACTGCTAGTTCGGTGTACTATGTCTTGTGGTCCTTGTGTTTATCTTCTATGGAAACCAACAAAAACGAATCGTCCTTGGATGCTAAAATTATGGATCTTTGTCTCTCTTCTTTGTTTCAAACCATGGACCACAAAAAAAGCTAACCAAAATAAGCTTTGTAATAAGCTCACAACGAAACAACTAAACCCACCCATGGCGAGTGATACCAAGTGTTATAACCCGGAATCACCTTCACTTCACCATGGTTGACCAAGAAAAATAAGATATGAGATATGAAAGAATTTTAGAGAGAGGTTGTGAGTCCCAAACTGAACAGATCTTTGCAACCTATGTCTAAGGGTGATGGGCCAACTGTATAAATACATAAAGACTATAGATGAAAACACTGACAATGAATACTTATGATTAATATGAAGATCAACTTTTAATAGATCATGTGGTGGTGGCATGGCATGGAGAGTTTAAAAAACTTAAGGGAAGATCTTAAGTTAAGGGGAAGCAGTTAGCAGTTTACAAAGGAAGTTTTGTTTCATTCAGGGAGATGATTACATCTCAACTTCAAGGGAAGCTTTGGCTTTATGATGAAGTTCGTACACACTTTAGTTTTGTTTTAAGGTCATCATCAAATAGGGGAAGATTGTTGGGATTCTAGATTTGATGAGACAAAAAAAATAAAGAATTGAAATATATAGGACTAAAAATACATATCAAAATTCTACAAGCTGGTGGAGTATTATGAAGATTTGGTCAAAGTCTACAAGATTAAGATTAGGAAAGTATTTAATTAGTTTAAATAGTTTCCTTATCATATTAGGAAAGTATTTAATTAGTTTAAATAGAAATTGTTTCCTTATCATTATTAGGGAAAGTATTTAACTAATTAAATACTTTCCTACTATTGTCAAGCACCCCTTGCTAAGGGTGAAAGCCAACTTGTAATAAATACATATTGACTATAGAGAACACTAGACATGAATAACTTATTGTATATGGCGAATACTAACAACAATAGTATTAAGAAGAACAATGAATACTAAACTTTGATTTCTATTAATCTGCTAATATGATTACAGATTACTAACTATGAGATATGATTGTATGAGATGAGATATGTGTGTTTTCTCTGTGTGTCTTCTCTCTAATGCCGTAGGGTTCCTTTTATAGACCAAGGATAAACCCTAACAGACTTACAAAACGCGTAAAAGATAATACATATCTTTTCCTACAATAAACACATAATAACTCTTAAACTTGTACTAACTAATTTGACTAACGATACTCACTAATCTGAACAGTACTTAACATTTTGTACTTTCAGTACTAACTATAACTAGCGGTACTAAGTATAGAACTAACGGTACTAAGTTAGGAATACACAATTCCCAACAATCCTCCCCTAAACATGATTGTTTAACTTGTTTAACTTCATGTTTCTTTGGTTTATTCTTCTCAAGTTCTTAGAGGATGTATCCAAACACTTTGTCAAATCTTGATCTGATCTTTAAACACTATCCTCTTCCAACACACTTGTCTTTCACAACACAACAACATCTATCACAAGCAACAATTCAACTAATTTTGCATTGTAGTTTTTTTGGAGCAAACTACCAGCCAGAACGGATTTTATTTTTCTTAACCAGTAGCCGTTTTACCTCTGGGATTAGAGCCAATTCTATATTGTTAACACAAGGTGAATGATTACCTTGTAGTTTTGAGAAACAACCAACTATCAACGGATTTGACATTTGTCTTTACCAAATCCCGTTTTCATTTGGATCTAGCCAATGCTTCATTTGCCATAACATGGTGGCATTATAAACCATATAGTTTATTAAGCAAACTAGTCCAATCTATCCACAGATTTGAGTGTCCCTTTAACCAAGAACACTGTTTAGATTCCTGGACTATAGCCAACCTCTTAACCATGAATCAAGGTGAGTTGAGAACCTACCAATTTTGGTAAATTGTCAACCAAAAACGATTGAGAAGTCCTTTACCACAAGGCCGTTGAGCTTATGTACAAGCCAGTTCTTATGCCTATTAAGCATGCGAATTGAAGACTCATTTGTTGATT
Organism: Tanacetum coccineum; assembly: GCA_026074375.1. Lineage (NCBI taxonomy): Eukaryota > Viridiplantae > Streptophyta > Magnoliopsida > Asterales > Asteraceae > Tanacetum > Tanacetum coccineum. The sequence continues at coordinate 33,745 of BQNB010037133.1, read as the reverse complement.
GGTGTGGTTAGCCAACACCTCAAAAGACCCCATTCTCAATCCCATTTCTCTTACTCTTACATTCAATTGTTGTTTTAATGAATCTTATCAAGGATCTAATGCAACAAACTTTCTATCTCAACTTCTAATCCAAATTCAAGGCATCCTTTGCATCAAATCCTTTGAGAGAGGATACCTTCTTTCAACTAACATATGGATGACTGTCCTATCTTTAAGTTCTAGTATGTAAACTCTAGCAACGCTTCATAAATCTCCATGTGATAACCTCCCCAAATTTTGCTGATTTAATCCCAGAAGTCACTTGATCATTTTCTTCTTTTGAGGATTTCCATACATTATCTTTAAATTCACCCCAAAGAAACAAACTCAATTTCCTCCCCATTGTGACTTCTGAGTACGCTATCATTACAATCATACAAGTGAAATAAATCATTTGTCCTTCAAAGATATTAAGTACCATCCAATAGATATTTGAAAGCCCTGAAGTTCCATTGGCTCAGAAAATAACAAGATAGTCTCCATCCTGGTGATGATATCCTCTGTTCAACCCTAGCAAGACAGATATTCCTCCCATTATTTTCACTATCCATGATACCTTTCAATGTAACAAACTCAGACACTTTTCTTGCTCATCATCATCTATCAACATCAATTGTGGTCTTTTTCTCCTTTTCCCTAGCAAGCATCTCATATGACCACCCTTCCTATCTATTGTTACCACTTCTCAGTCACATCATACCTTAGCAGGTAACCTTTGCTGTAGCTTGCTTTCTTTAGAAGTTTCATTAGCAACCTACTTCTTTAATCCTTTCTGTTCTAAGCTCTTTTGCTCCTTCATTCATTTCCTTAACCTTTCTTTCATCCTTAGTAGAACCAACAGCCAGTGAAAACTTTCAACAAACCTTTTCACTTCTTATATAAAAGCTTGTGTTTCTTTACTTCAAAAGTTTTGTTCTTCAGGTCTGAGTGTTTCTGGTTTCCAACATGTTTCAAATAAGTCATCATCTGATTCCTAAGATGAGTTCTTGTAGGAGGTCTATTCCTTATTGCAATAGCTCTCTTTATTGTTATTCTGCAAGAAAACCTCCTTTGAGCTGCATTTATCATGAAGGAACCTTATGCTCTCTCTCCATAGTGACTGCTCACTCACTCTTCTTTTATTCCCTTTATTGAAGCCTTTAATCTATAAGTCTAACACTTCAATTCTTCTTAAATAAAGTCATATTCATGCTTTGAAAGGGCAGCTTTTTGTAGGCACTTCTTTCCTCATCATCTTTAACTTCTTCTTCTGCTTCCCAAACTTCTTATAACCATTTTATTATTTAGCAATCACTCATCCCTAGCAAGTTTACTTAAATTTCATTGTCAGCTTCAGGTAATACCTTCAGAATTCAGTAATTCATACTCATCTTCCTCTTCAATTTCTTTTTACCCCATTATCTTTTGGATCAATCTTGGAATAGGCTTTAATGTCATAAAATGATCTGGTTGAAGTAGGCCTAGGTCTCTCAGTCCTCCACCCATCCTTAAGTTCAATCCTTTTCTCTTTTTCTCATGAAACGCTTTGGGGGCTGACTCATGTTTAGAAGACTTGAGCAATAGTTTTCAATCATCTCCAAAAGTTGTAGGAGTAGGTGTTTGAGTTATTGGAGTAGCACTTCTTCCTTCAGTTTGATCATCAGTGCTACATCTTGTCTGTTCGGTACTAAACATTCTTCTTTTAGTAACTAACTCTTGATTTGTCAGTACTAAACCTTTTGATCTGTCAGTACTAACTTTTTCCTTGTCAGTACTAACTACATCTTCAGCACTCTCTTTCTCTTCATACACTACATTTCTTTTTCCTCACCCATCATTGGATGCATTCTCAGTACCATGTATCCCAACGTATCATCAGCTATCTCATCAAACAATGGATCATAATGGACAGAAGGTTCACTTGGCAGGTTTCCTTCCCTTCCCTTGTTGGATCAAAACTCCGTTATGCAATCCACAGTTTCCTTCAAGTGACTTCAATTCTATCCCGCCAATCTTTCTTGTTCTTGAAGGAGACACATTTTAGCCCTAAGATTTTGTGGTGTGCAATAATATGTTTGGCTTTCTTCTTAAAGCTTCTTGGAGTCTTTACTCTCTCAATAGTTTACTCAGTTTGGCTTGATCCTGTAAACCATGTGAGACATAAAGAGATACAAAGATCATTATAGGGCAACTTTTGATGTGTGCATGTCACTCCAATCAAATTCCATTGTACAGGGAATCTATCACTGGATGACTGACCCTCTATGATTTCCACCAGAATCCTCTGGAATGGAATCAGAATATGAGTAGTAAGTGAAGCTCTAGTTGATGGGTCCCCAACTGAGGCTCAACATAAACTTTCTACTTGTTGAGGAGGATAGGGTGTAACATAGGTATAGATGGTCTTTCTGATTGTTCACCTCAATCCGTGTCTGGTTGAACCAACATGTTGAAAAACAGAGAGGAATTTCCTTGAAAAAATGTTTACCCCTTTTAACCAAAAAGGAGAAAACATTTAACTTTTCAAAGCATATTAAACAGTAAAATTGGTCTAAAGGCACGGCACCACTTTAGAGCTGGGTATACCAAAAACACTGAAATAAAACGTGGATACATAACAAACTATTTTCTTTGCATCTAAGTGTCTAAGCATACCATCAATAATGTAATTTAGAAAGAATTATATTTTTGATTAGAGTTAAGCAAATTACAGCAGTGGCACTATTAGGTGGATAAATTTGATCCCAAGAGTGCATTTTGAAACTAATATAATAATCACTGTATGAAAAAGAAAATCTCCAATGGGTGAAACAAGCTTATTAAATGTAAAAACATTACATCCCCCTCATAACCCATAGCTAATAAGCATCAAATATACCAGGATTGGTAAGGAATCTATCCCATCAGCATCATCAAAAAGAAGATCACTTCTTATTGATGCCTCTGAGATAGACACAGGCTTGCCAGCTACTTTGGCAGAAATATACCAAGACATTGTTGATATATTTTGGATTTTAAGCAGCCATCCAAAATTTTTCAACAAATGAGTAGAGACAACTGACTTAAACAGTGAGAGCATAATGTGAAAGAGCTTCGCGCAAGAAAGTCAATAATCTCATGAAACTCAGCATTCCCATCAGTCTTTTCCAAATACGCGACCATGTTGTGTTTAGGGCACGATTCAAGAACAGCCATGATTTTTGAATTGGTGATCGTCGGTGAGTAAGAGATTAGGGTTTGAATAAGGAAGAAGTTTTGAAAAAGATTACGTAGAAGAACTGGCGTGTGTCAAAATTGAGATGTGGATTATAAAGGTTAAACACACCTAAAGATCAAAAAACCGTTTTCAATTTACACATTAGACCCTTGCGGTATTTTCTTCAAATGTCTCTATAGCGGTACTAACTTTGTGCAATGTATTAACTTTGATTTTCGGTATAACTTTTGCCAACCAAAGAATGAACAATTTTAGCAACAGCAGTGCTTCAGTACCATCTAAAGCTCTTCCCAATGACTCTCAAAAACCCAAATAACTCCATGAAAATCATCACTATGGTCCGAAAATGATTCTTTCTGCTACTGACCACTTCATACAAACATTACAACAAATCATATTGCGTCCCCTTAACTAATCAGCTATAATGAGATTGATCACCTAATTGAAACAACCAAGAACTGAAACCTGCTAACAATCAAATGCCTTGGATAAAGATCACTACATTGCATCAGTGTGTATTATACAGCACCTGAAAAAGTTTTTTTTCTTCTCATATGCAACCCTTGTGAAGTGGAGCCTAATGCAATATGCTTTGTTTGGAGGTAAAGATTGGATTTCTTTACAATGCAAATAGTACTTTCATTATCAAATAGATTTTTGCGTTCATGACATTAAAACCCCTAAGTCAAGCATTTGATTTTGAATCCACAAAACTTGCCCCCAGCAATATGCAGCAGCATACATATTCTGCGCCTCTGTAAGTCGAAGTAAACCACTAATTGTTTGCTTTTAGCATTGCCAAGAAAAAGTCTCCTGCCAAGAAATTGACAACCTCCTAAAGTGGATTTCCTATCAAGATGTTGCTACAGCAAAGTCACTACCTGAGTAGGCTTCAGGTTCAAATGAGGACACCAAAGATACCAAAGCCAGTTTGGTGTTTGCTTTTAGATACCTAAAGATTCTCTTCACAGCATTTAGATGGGAGGTCTTTGGAGTGACCTGAAACCTAGAACAAGCACAAATTGCAAATATAATATCAGGCCTAGAAGCAGTCAAGTACATTAAAGAGCCAATCATGGATCTATAAAGATGTACATCTACATCACTAGCTTCCTCATCCTTGATTAAAGGCTTTTGGGTCTCAATTAGTGTACTATCAGTCTTTATACTGGCAAAATCAAACTTCTTTAGGATTTCTACAACATACTTATCCTGACTTATAAAAATACCATCTTCTTTCTGTTTGACTTGTAATCCAAGAAAGAAGGTGAGCTCTCCCGTAGAACTCATCTGAAATCTACTCTTCACCAATGCCTCAAATTCATCACACCAAGATCTCTTTGTAGAACCAAAAATAATATCATCCACATAAACTTGTACTAACATGATATCATTTTTGTCCTTCTTAATGAAAAAAGTCTTGTCAATAGTTCCTCTTCTGTATCCACTCTTCAACAAGAAAGTAGATAAAGTAGCATACCAGGCTCTAGGAGCTTAGTGTAAACCATAAAGAGATTTTACTACTTTGTAGACCTTCTTAGGATACTTAGGATCTACAAAACCTAGAGGTTGAGACACATATACCTCCTCATCAATTTTTCCATACAGGAAGGCACTTTTCACATCTATCTGATAGACTATGAATCCCATGTAAGAAGCAAAGGCTAAAAAGATCCGAATGGCTTCAATCCTAGCTACAGGAGCAAAAACTTCATCATAATCCATCCTTTCCTCTTGCCTATGTCCCTGAGCAACCAACCTTGCCTTATTTCTAACCACAACACCTCTTTCATCCTTCTTATTTCTGTAAACCCATTTTGTTCCAATTGCCTTCTTCCCATAAGGAAAATCTACAAGAATCCAAACTTTCTGAATCTTGAATTGCAGCAGTTCTTCCTGCATAGCATCAACCCAACTGTCATCTTTAAGTGCTTCAGATATCTTCTTAGGTTCATTTTGAGACAAGAAACAAGCAAATAAACAATGATGGAAGTCCTAATGATTATTTCTTCTCTGCTTTTGAATATAACTTATAAAAGCATGGGCTTCAGAACTTTTGGTCACTTTGCTCCTTGTTTGAACTACTGAGTTTGGATCTCCAAGAATTAGAGTCGAAGGATGAATAGAGTTAAACCTTGATGTAAGAATAGGACTAACATTCACAATAGTTTCTAAATTTGTGAAGTCAGCCACTGCACCCTCATCATCATAAGATGCATTGGTAAAAATACCATCAGTAGGATGGTCATACATATCCTCAAGAGCAGGTATTTTAGAATCATCTTGGTCCGTATCAGTGAAGGATAGTCCACCATAAGGACTAGCAGTACTAACTGGTGTGCTAGCAGTATTAACTGTGTTAGTACTGCTAGCTTTAGCAGCTCCTGCTTGAAGAAGCAAATCCTTAGTATCTTTGGCAAACTCCTTTTTGAGAGCTTCAGCTGCATCATTAGCATCATGTTCTTGTCTTTTAAGCCTTTCAAGCTCATCCAAAAAGACTTGATCCTCCTTATCTACTGGCTTCTCATCTGTCTTTAAATCAGGATTTTTGTTAGGTTCTTCACCTGCATTCTTTGCTTTTGAGCTCTTGACTGTTGAAGTATAAGAAGACCATATTGGCAGTACAAAGTAGTCCTGAGCAGATTCAGCTTCTATTTCAGAATTTCCTGCATCAATATTATCTTCTGTACCTACACTATGATTAGCTTCTTTTGGACCTGCATGTTTGTTAGCTTGATTCTCTGATCTCACAGGTTGATAATTCATTGAATCAGTTAAATAATCAAGATCAAACAGCCAAGTTGGTCCTTTCCCTGCAACATTTGGTTTATTTTCTAAAAAGGTTATGTGCAGGTTTTCTTCAACTCTCTTGGTTTCTAAATTGTATACCCTAAAAGCCTTGCTTTGTAGAGAATACCCTACTAAAAATCCTTCATCTGATTTCCCATCAAACTTGCCCAGGTGGTCAATGGTATTCAAGATGGTCACATGGCACCCAAAAGGTCTTATATAGCTTATGATTGGTATTTTACCAGTTATAAGTTCATAAGGTGTCTTATTTTGAGGCTTGGTCACTAATACCCTATTAAGGACATAACAAGCAGTACTAACTGCTTCAGCCCAAAAAGTGTTAGGTAAAAATGAATCTGCTAGCATAGTTCTAGCAGCCTCAATAAGGGTCCTGTTCTTTCTTTCAGCAACTCCATTTTGTTGTGGAGTTCTGGCATTACTGTATTCCCTCTTGATCCCTTTTGACCCACAGAATTCAATAAAATCCCTGTTCTTAAATTCTGTACCATTATCACATCTAATAGTTTTAACTTTTTGATTTAATTGGTTCTCAATTTGTCTTATAAAGTCCTTAAGGATTCCACTAGTTTCATCCTTAGTTCTTAAGAAGAACACCCAACTAAACCTGCTAAAATCATCAGTGATAACCAGGCAATAAGTCTTATGGTTTAAGCTCCTTACAGATGTAGGTCCAAATAAATCCATATGCAGAAGCTGTAAGGGCTGACTAATAGAGCTCACTGATTTGGCCTTACAGGAGGCCTTGTGTTGCTTTCCTTTCTGACAAGCAACACAAGTGTGGTCATTTTGAAAAATCTTTGAAGGTAAACCTCTTACAAGGTTTCCCTTCACAAGTTTGTTTAAGTTTTTAAAGTTAACATGACCCAACCTCCTATGCCATTTGTTAGATTCATCAATTATGGCCTTTGCAATCAAACAGGCTAAACCTCCAGAAGGAACAATGTTCTCTAAATTGAAACTGTACATATTGTTTTGTCTAGGGATTCTAAGTAATACTTGATTTTCATCAGGTAACTTAAATTCAGGAGACAAGAGACAGCACAAGACATTCAGAGTCAGTGAAGAGAACCTTGTTCTTCTTATCACACATTTGTGACATAGAAAAGAGATTAAATTACTTTAGTTCTTTCACAAAGTACACCATCCTCAAATCTAATTTTAGTTATTATTTTACCTTTACCAGTTATTTGACCTTTACTTCCTCCAAAAGCAACAGGGCCACCATTATAGTCTTGATATTCAACAAGGTAGGCTTTGTTCCCAGTTTGTGCCTGAACATCCATTCAACAATTCCTTTGTTCTTTAACGCTCTTTGTGGATCATCTTATACATCAATAAGAGAAGTTAGTTTTCTCTTAGGGGACCCAGCATTGCTGGCTTGGGTTCTGCCTAGTGGATCTTTAGGGAATTGCCATTTTTACTAGAGGTTGAATCATTTAATTGTATTTGGAGACTTTATTCAGTAATGTCTTTTTGGATCTCCTTTACACTGCCGAGGGCCTTAACAGCAGTTTCCCTATTGGTCCCAACAACAGTAACTGTTTTATCCCCTAACAGTATTTACTTTATGATTTGTAAAATTTGCTTTTGGTGCTATTGTTCTATTAGATGACTTTCTAATAGGTGAATGAGACTTATAAAGGTTACTTCTTGGTCTGATTTTATTTACAATGGGTATAGCATTTTTATTTTTTCTAGCAATACTAGTTGCTGCTGCTTGACTAGAAAGATTTTGTCTAGCAGTATTAACAGGAAATATGCCAGTTTTAGTTAGTACTGCTTTTGGAACAACTTGTTTTATGATTCATCTTGGCTGATGTTCCACACTGGTTTCTATTTTTCCCCTTAACCAGTACCATACCCATTTTGTTCATTCAACCTGTTTAGCCATTTTTTCTTATGGAAGTTACAATCCCTAATAAGTGGCTAAAGCTACCACATAAAAGTCATGCTTTTTAGTGAAACCATACTCCAAACCCAGCTTTTGGTCATTAAACATTCCTAGTCTCTCTTGTCAACTTTAGGACTTTGATTACATGTGTTTGTTCTTTAACAATTTCCCTAGGAGTTTTTATATGCTTAACAGTATTAACAAAAGCAAAACTAGGTGTTTCCTGTTCTTTGAAGTTTTATCACATACTTCTCATCATTATCATTGACTCATATCCTCAATGATAGGGCATCAGTACCAAACTTTAGGTTGATAACAAACTTTGGTTTAACTCAAAACTGGTTCAGGCACAGATTCAAGTGTTTCTTTACTAGAATTGGTTTCACAAGAGTCAAAATCACTAGTCTTAGCATTAGATTCAGCAGTTTTAGACTGTTTTAGACCATATGAAAATTGTGACTCGTCTATTCAAAATGCAGTTTCTAGGCGCATGTAGTTTCCTATCATCTTGAGGGGGAACTAATGTATGATTCCTTCAACTTTGAAAATTTATCATACACATGACTATCTTCTACATCACTTGGAGCCTACTATCAATACCACTTTGAAAACTCATTTTCACACTTAAAAACACCTTTCATGTATTTAATCTCCATACCCAAGGCCCAAATTGTCCTTAGCACTCATTTGACTTTTTAGAGTTTACCTAAGACCTTTAGAAGAACTTTGAATATTCTCAAGTTTGGTTTTTAATTATTCTTTTCTTTTACAGCTTCGGCTAATAGTTTCTTAATGATCTGTGAGCACATCAGTTTTTCATCTAAATCATTTTCATAAACTAATTTTTTCTTCATAGCTAAATGATTATTTCTAAATGTACAAACTAATTGAGCTGTCTTTATTTGCTAAGCTAGTGTATATAGGCTTTATTTCTATACTGCATCACCAAGTTGTTCTCTCGTTATATATTATTTTTTAAGGTTTTGCATATGAATTCACCACACATTCATTGAACAAGATGTTACCTCATTGTTGAGCTTGAATTGCTGTAAGCCCTCAAAGCAAGTTTCTTTGCTATCTTCTGCATGGGACCAGTCCAATCAAACACCATCTCCATCAAGAGTTTCAAAGCTTGTAGGGTTCCTCCTGTTTTTAGTCTCCTCTCATTGTCTTTTGCTTTTATTACCCAGTTGTTCCCTCTTGCACTCCTCTCTCTTGCTATCTGATTCCCGTTTGATTGTACTCTCTAGCAAAAATGCCTATCTTGTGACATTGAAGCATTCGGTACTTTGGTCTTTGTCAAAGCATAATGGTTCCTTGCATTAAAACTGCAGCTTTCTTCTGTTTCTTGTAAACCTCTTCAATTCATTGAAATATGGTCACTTGCCATTTTTTAGTCCCAGTCATCTAAATCAAAACTCATCAAGGTTGACTCTAGTATCCTCATGAATCTAATTGTGGACCCATGGATTAATTAGCAAAGAAGGAGTACATTTAGTTTCATCAGTGGTATGATGAGAGTTTTCCTTTTGAGGATATCCAGAAGAGTAGACACACCATAATAGTACTAAGCATCTTGGACTGTTAGTTCTTTCATAAGAAACAAAGGCAACATTTTGTGCACTAAAAGATGATCTAGTAGAGCCTTTAACATCAGACTCAAATACTCTAAGATTGTTGTAGAGATCATCAAAACTAAGATTGTCCACTCCCTGGACTTGGTCTTCTTAATCAAGGATACTTGGACCGGAAGAGAGGTACAAAAGACCTAAGAAACTTTTGATTGGCATCTTCAGTGGAGACACCTGCATCATGGATCTCAAGTTGACTCAAAAGACTCTGAAAAATGTCATAACCTTTGTTGAATCCTTTCTGAGTTGGATTACAGAATAAACTTTCAAATACTTGCTTCAGTAATAGATTTTGCTCTTCTTAGGATTCATCTATTACACACAAAATTCTGGATTTGATAGCTTTCCTCATCTCTTTAGCATCAGTCATTTTGTGAAAATCACATTATTCCAGTCATCTACAAAAACCTAAACCTAATCACAATAAAACCTAAAACCTAAATCTACACATATAGTCGTATATAATGTAATTAAATTATCCAATGTGTAACTTGATCAACAAAACACTTCATGCGATTAATATTTACAACAATCATAACTATATGATATCATGTAACATCTCGCATTTTCAGGTCATTTACGACTTTATTTATTCTATTATTTATTTTTAGGCTTTTACGCGTTCGCTTTTAATATCTACCGTTTAGCTAAATCGCGTAAACTAAAAATGATCATTTAACGTAAACGGGCATCAAACAATTAAATGTTTACGTCAAGTAAGTGTTATAAAGTTATTAGGATGATAATTTATAACTTTACACTTTTTATTTTAGTTGGTTACGTAAAACGTTTACGTAACGCAATAAAACTACACTTTTGCGTGCATGGCAAACCATAACCCACCTACACTTTAACAAATACTCACTAATACCCATAATACCCAAAAACTTCATAAACATTTGTTTACTCCAAACTCTAGCCGATTATACATATACATACACATGCACATTCAAATTAAATCCACTAAATACCACTAACTAATAAACAAGTTTATGTGTTAACCCTTGGATAATACACTTTTCCTATTAACTAGTTAAAGCCTAAATTTTTGTCCCAAGCATGCCTAGAATTCGGCAAGGAACAAGGAGACAAGGATGACAAGTTTAGCTTGTGTCAAATCAATCTTACAAGTAACCATGCATTGTCCCATACTTGTTCTTACACAAAGCAAGCCCTAGGTTAATTTAAAACTCATAAGACCTTACCCTATGCCCTCTCCTAGCCGAATACCATGAGCAAGACCCCAAAACCATTGCTAGTTTCTTCTAAGTGGTATGCTTACATGCTTGGCTATATATAGAAGTCATAAAGTGGAAGTAAACTCACATATCACTTGCAAGCATAAAAACTCAAAGTATTTCTCTCCCACTCATACTCAAACCCACGACATAACTCACACACATACATACAATCCATAATTTTGATTTCTAAGCTAGTACTAGTGTTCAAGGTTCATTGTTGATCATATACAAGGTGTCTTGGAAGCTTGGATTGGGTTAAACAAGGATTTTTACAAGGAAGGTTTTCAATTAGGGTTTATAAGAAAATTAGGGTTTTCTAAACCTAATTTTCTAGTTAGGGTTTCTTGGTTGGGTTTGATCTTGTTCATCATTCATCATATCTTCATTAAGGTCTTCTAAGAACCCTAATCTTTTCAATACTTTCATTTTATGATTTATATAATTCTTATATTGTTAATCATCACCTAGGTTTTATTTTATGAAGTTATAAAATAAAAACATGCATATGTATACACGAATTAAATTTTTATTTTGATTGAAATGAGGCTTTTTCATTTCGTGATTATGCGTCTTAGACTCGTAGTATTAAGGTAAATGGGTTACAATTCGTGACCCATTCCATTTCCTTTTCGCTTAGTTCGTTATCTCGGCTTGTGTGGCACATAATATGACCCTCATTCATAACATAAATCACCCCTAGAAAAATTTAAGTTTACTTGACCTCTCGGACTCAAAAACGAGAATGACGTTTGCATGAAACATTAAGCACGATATTTAACTAATCTACACGTGAACCTTGTCATGCAAATGGTTGGCTTGGTTAAAGAAACGACATAGTGTCTAAATACGTTTTTGCATGAAAAGTAGAGTAGCTTAAATGCACTCATTTAAACCCCAAGCTTGTCGTTCGGTTTAAGGGCGTGGTCACGAAACAAGGAAAAACAAAAACAGTGAGTTAGCAACTCACTGTTGGGCCGACCTAAGCCCAATAAGGGCAACACATTTTTATTTCTAATCTAAAACAGGAAGTATAAAAACATTGGGGGCTTGTTATGTTAATGGACCTGTGTGGGTCAAAACCCACATTCTTATAATGCTTGTTGGACTCATAATGGGCCCAAAAGCCCATTTACTAGGCTTATAGCTTATTGTATAAGCCAATAAGTGAAAACAACTTATTTAGGGATAGAACACTTATTTGCAACTTAATCCATATGAAAAATTATTTGGAAATCCTTAGTGGGCCTTAAAAGGCTTATCGAATTTGGTTATTGGACCGAAGGCCCAATAGACACCAAATAAGCTTAGCCGAGCTTATTTATTGGCCAAACAGTTCATATGGCTTATTTGAGCTTAATGAAAGCTTTTGTCACTTTAAAATCACTTTTGGACCTTCAATAGAGCTTAACGGGCCTTAATAGGCCGAAAAACCCAATAAGCTTAAAATAAGCTCATCCGAGCTTATGGATAAGCCAAAACAGCTTACTTTGCTTATTTGAACTTAATAAAACCTAATGCCACTTTTTAGAACTTAATTGGGCTAAAAATGAAATTCTTACAAGTTAAGGGACTAAAAATGTCACAATAGAACATAGGGGTTAAATCTGCCAATCCACTGTTTTTATAAGTTGAAGGGCTGTTTTTGACAGATTGGAAAACTTAGTGGACTTGAAATGTAATTTGTAAGATAAGGACCATAAGTGTAAAAGTTGGAAACTAGAAGGACTAAAAGTGTAACTTTGAGAAGTTAAGGGTAAATGGTGAAATAAAGAGATTTTATTAAACACATGACACATGAAATACTTGGAATGTCCTTACAAAATAAACCGACGAGTTTTATTAACACGATTAAAGTAAATTATTATTAATAAACATTATACTTATATATAATAGATTATATATAAACGTACGTCCTTTCGAGAGCCAACAACTAGAAACTTTTCCTTAAAACATTAAAAGCCGCCACACAAGCAACGATAACATGTCGTTATGTAAATTACAATGTCATTGTAATTTATACATTGGGTCGTTAGCCTAAGCTTGTAGACTAAGACTTGCCATACTTACTTAGGTATTTGACGGTGCCACTTATTTGTCATACTTTGGTGCATTTTCAATTCAAGGAGAACTACCGGCTAAGGTGAGTTCATAGCCCCATGTTTTACTATATCAATGATTTACAACTTGTGGGGTGAGAAACATGCTTTGTTTTACAAATTATACGTAAGTGTACATTTTATCATGATTACGTGTCTGCCTAAGTAGCGATAACCCTTTGAGCCCATTATCATGAACTGTCAATTACTTTGTGTGAGCGCGAATGTTATAAATAGATCTATTTGGGGTTGACATCCCCATCCGGGTGAGTAGCTCTCACTGGTGGCACGGAGTGAACCAACGGATGTATACCATGTCGGATTCGGATGTTGCGGGTTAGAACATCATCACGGGTAATGTAGGCAATTTATATTGCAATTCATACATGTAGAGCTTCGGTGTCATGAGCTTAGGGAAACGTAATTACATTTGTGATGTTTGCATATGTTGCATTATCATACATTTGAAAATCTTACGGTCCTACATTACATTTACATAAACCTATGAATTCACCAACTTTATGTTGACGTTTTAAGCATGTTTTTCTCAGGTCAATGAGGCACGAGGTGCTAAGGATACATTGGGATAGTCTTTTGGGAGTCATGCATTAAAGATTTAGAGTCATTACATGTTGGGATATTTTTATGATCTAAAATCTTTATTATCAAGTGTTGAACAATTTAAGCCGTTGTGCTTTGTATTAAACAATTTCAATAAATCTAATGTATCGTATTTTAAACGACACTTTTAGAGGTCGTTCTCATATCTTGTGCTATTGATCTATAATGTAACGCTCCCGGATACTCATATTCCGCTGCGACCCAATTTGGGGGTGTTACATATTACTCGTGCAAGCATGGAGCATAATAGGTTGACCCAACTTAGTAGTAATCAAACTAAGCCCAATTCCAGAATAAGCTACAATAGGCACGTAATGAAGCTTCACCTAAACGGGCACCGTTTTTATTTCATCCCTTTTAAGCCTAGAGTTAGGTGTCCATACGATTAATATTATTGAAACCAAACGAATTAACCATGGTCCGTTTTCAAGAACCTTTTCCATACCTTCCTTTGTTGAAAATTAGAAAAAGAAGAATCTATTTTTTAACATGACACGTTAAATTTCATACTTCGCCCAAGCGTTTTTAACATAATTCTTAACAATCAGGAAAGCAAGTCTCTTACCTATAAAATACCCATAGAGGGTATTAGAAAAATGACTACTTACCTCCTCAACCGACACCAATGGAATAGCCATATGTGTTCCTTGAACAATCTCGTCATTAGTTAACGCATCAAGATGTATCCTCTTCTTTGTAATTTTTTTCCTTAAAAATCGAAGCAAATGAAATCGGCTTCGTGCTCCCATTATCAGATTCCCCATGATCGCCATTCAAACAAACCTTAGAAGTATTCAACACGTCAGCAGGTATCTTGATAGGTGCCTCAGTAGATTTTTGCATTACCAAAGGTGCATGTTCCTCAACAGGAGCGCCAAATTAAACGCGTTGATATGTTTTCAAGGGTTGGCCATCCTTTCCAACCACTTTTCGTTCAACCTTCTTAACCTTTGAGACCGAGTTACCAAGCAACGAACCACCAGTCTCCATTACTCTTGAACCCCACATACCATAATACAATTCAGAACAAGCAACCAACAATTAAGGCAATACAAAGGAAACGAAACCCTAAAAAATTAGGGTTTAAGAGAACGTCAAAACAGCCCTAACCACCCACCATAATAGATGCAGAGTTGGTAATGATGTGATAATGATTAATATAGCGCCGACATAAGAAACCAACAGCAATAAAATCAAAATCGTAGAAATGATAATTGAAACCCTTAAACCTAACGGATCAAACAACCAAATAAAAAACCGGTAATGTAGCATAACCAACGATTAACTAGCACTAACCGGATCATTATTAGGTATAGAGATCAGATAGCTAAAGATTAAACGATTCAGAATTGAAAAATATAGAGTAATCGCCATTGTCGCCATTTAAGAGAAAGAGAGATTAGGGTTTTTTAGTTTGTTTAATATCTAAAGCTAACATGATTCTATCATATGATCAAACATCTACAAATATCAGAACTGAAATAATAATTTTCAACTAACACATAGGAAAATTTGATAGTCATGTTTTACATTTGAGTAAAATGAAGTCATGAATTTAACATAGTCGATATGTACATACAATTATCTAAACGTCCTATTGGTATATATTTGATAATAGGATAGAATGATAATAGATATAAATTGAGGTATCAAATTCAATATACATGTTTGGTTTGATAATGAGGTATACATAGAAAAAGCTTGTAGGTCCTTAATAGATATGTAAAACTACCTTCTAGGTGGGTTTGTAGTATGCCCCTATATTTGGATATGATATTCACTCACAATATATATATATATATATATATATATATATATATATATATATATATATATATATATATATACATATGGATAACTTGCTACAGTATGCTAAACAATCCCCTTTACAAAATACACAAGAAAATACTCAGGGACTCACAAGAGAGGACTCAGGGACCCACTTGTCGAGACTACAGAGACCCACAATTATAACACCAAATTGTAGCCAATTAGCAAAATGAATTGTAGCTAATATATATATATATATATATATATATATATATAAATATATATATATATATATATATATATATATATATATATATATAATATGTATATGTGTGTGTGTGTGTATGTGCAAATTATGCTTGTATATTGCTTGTTTTGTCATTTGTGATGTGTAGGTACGGATATTGCAAATATCACAAGAAAACAGTCAAAACCGGGCAAACACGGACACGAGAAAGGTAGAGTACACAAGAGATGGGAGTTTGCTAGCAAAAGGTCAACAAAAGGTCAACATTGGTCAACCACAAGAAGACAAAACCTTGAAAATACCCAAAGGACCCTTATTGTTAAATCAATGTGCACTTAAAGTAAAAAAAACCCTAACACCGTTAGTCCCTTGTTAACTAATAACTAATAGTCGTTAAATTGTTATTAACCAAAACCAATTTCATTTACCCAAGCCCAAAACAAATTAACCAAGCCCAAATCCCTTTATAATAAAGAAAACGAAGCTCAAGTCAACGCCTGTTTAAACCCAGTCAAATATCAAAACGCATAAAAGAAGAAAATGGCGCCAAAGATTTTTACTATTCATCATCCCTTACCTCGCGTCAAAATCAAAAGGTAAAACCATTCCCTTTTATCCATCCAACGTGGCTCTAAGATTCCAAGTACTATTCTACACGCTGGCAAGCACAGACGTCACCAAAAGTTATGATTGGCTAAGTCCTGCTCACTCTGGCAAAGGGAATGACACGTGGTATCCAAAGAAACACAAATATGGAAGGAATTTGCACTAAACTCAGTATAATAAAAGCACAAAGGACTTCCAATCATTCGATTTCTAGCGTGGCAATCCATGTGCTCATTTTGATCAAACGGCTAAGAAAAGGGATCCAATGATTAGAGAGAATTTAAGGGCCAAGATCAAGACCAAGGGGAACGTCTTTGAGGACCTAGAAACTTCACTCAGCTCCTATAAATAAAAGCCTTCTCACTCACGAAAAGGATGTTAGATAGTTTTTTAGTTTAGCTTTAGAATAATTTTTAGCTTATGCTTATTGTAATGCTTTTAATTTCTGTTTTTTTATTAAATGTAATTTCCTTTTCCATATTGTACTCAGTTTTTCATTATTAATAAAAGTCTAAGTTTCTTATTGTGCATTTGAATTTTCATAATTTTTACCTTCATACAAAATGGTTAAATAAGCTCTACTATTTCATAAGCTCTTATTGTTCTTAAGCTACTAAAAGCTCATCAAATGCTTGGAAACTCCTTGGAATTGGACTGCTTTGAGTTTTCAAGTAGGTAATAGTGCTTGATGGTCAAGTGTTAGGAATATACTAGGATTTTGGGAATAAGCTTAAGCTATAAGCTTAAGCTATTACTATAAGCTCTATTGAGCAATCAACTCTGTTTAGCTGAGGTGGGGGTACACTTTCTTTTTTTAATTTCTCTATGTTCTTTATTGTCTTTAATACTCTAGCTTATCTATTTGCTCACTAGCTTAATCTTTTGTTTGTAGCTTATTATTGTTAATTTTAGCTTAAACTTGCTTATTTTAGTTGTTAAATGTTATTTGAGTTCATTTGTTAGCTTATTTTATAGGTTGCTTGTCAATTGTCTTAACACTGTGAAAAAGTAAAAAATAGTAGCATAGTATTATAGCTTAATGTTATGGCTTATTTGTTTGCTTAAACCTGTTCACTAGGTTCATAATAATCTTGTAGTCATCTAGTATCTCTTGTTTGAGCTTTATTTCTGAATTTCATAAGCTTATAATGGATTTGAGAAAAGTAAAGGGGTGTTTGGCATTAGACAGCACTAACTAAGTTAGTACTGTCAAAGGTTAACTAGACCTTTGTTTTGATCTTTAAATTCAAAAAGAGGTTATGAGAGTAAGTTTTAAGGTTTTGAATAGAGTTAATCAGTTGGTAATTCGATTTAGCTTAAGTTTGTTAGCATCTGTTAGCTTAAATCAGTTTGTTATGCATTTTAACTCCAAGTCAGTTCTAGCTATTAAGACTGCCTTATTTACTCTTGCTTTGGTGTTTAAAAAGTGCTAGAACCAAGTCCCTTAGCCTGCACTAAATAGATTCGAGTTTTGTTCATTCATAGTGTCAAATGCATTAGTAGCTTAAAAACTACAAACAACCTTTTTCAATCTTAAATATCAGATAGTAAAATAGTTTTTAGCCTTTCAAATTTTGTTTGCAAGTATATTTTGGGTCACTTTTAATCTGTTTCAGCTTATTTTGTTCTTAAAATTTCATTTATCCATCTGTTTTTAAGCTTAAAATTTGCAATTTATCTTTTCAAAATAAAAAGAGAACTCATCATTCATTGAGCCAAAAAGCATTTTAATCATTTTTCTTATTTAAAAACTTTTAAAAAATCATAAAAAATAGAAAAATAATCAAAAAAAATAATTTTCTTTTTTATAAAATTTTCTTTTATCATTTTCTAGGCTTAGGATTAAAATTTACTTTCGTAGGCTTAAAATTTAGTGTACTTGCTTGTTTAGTTGCGTTTTCTTAATTCCCGTTAATCGTTTTCGTGTTTAATTGTTTAGCCATTAATTTTTCTTGCATACTTTATACGTTTTTAGCTGTAGAAATAGATTATCAAATCAAAATATTTGAAACCATTCAAATCATTGTCCAAATTGAAAACGAGGTCTTGATTTCATAATTCTTCGAGGAAAAACTACCCGGTAATCACTTACCGGTTAAACGAATAATATTTTGTGTAGATTATTCCTATTTACCTTTGTCCTCAAGGGTAATTTTGGGTGTCCTCAAGGATTATTAGTGAATTTCTTTATACTTTAGTATTATACGTATTATATTATTATTGAGATACATTAGTTTTTGGCATCATTGCCGGGGAATTGTGTTAAAGATTCTCTCGTTTGAATTTGTCGATCGTGATTCGGAGAACCTTTCGTCTTTTTTAAAAATTAAAATAATAAAAAAAACATAAAAAGTAAAAAATATTTTTCTTTTTCTTTTTACTATTAGTAGAAGTTTAAATAAATAAATAAAATACAAAAATATTTGCTCTTCCGGATTTTTTGATTTTTATTTTTTCTCTTGAATACTAAAATACACAAGCAATTTAATTATCTTACTAGAGAATTTGTGAATATTCATTAATAAGTTTCCGAACTTAAGATTCAAAAAAGTAACCGTTTGTGTCACTTACGAAAAAGGCGCACCTCTTTTGTGAAATTTCACTTAAGAGAGTTACCCTAAGTTTGTTAATTATTCGGTGAAACAAAAATATTTTTGTGTATATATTTTTCTCTCCTCGTTTGTTTGTTTAGTGCATGCGCACTAGAAATTTCAATTTTCCAAATAATTCACCCGTAACCATTTCGAGACATCGGAATAGAAGACGTGCTCCAAACGTAGTCGAACCCGAGCTTCGTACTATCGTTGAAGTTGCACCAATGGCGGAACGAACAATGGATAGTAATCCGCTGTTCCCACGGGAAGGGTATGAGACAAGCTAAGTTTTATACCAGAAATTAATGCAGATCATTTTGAGATTAAGACGAATTTGCTTCAATTAGTTCAAGCTAGCCTGTTTTATGGTTTCGAGAGAGATAATCCCCATACAGATATTAATAACTTTAAAAGGATTACCTCAACTTTGAAATTTAGGAATGTGCCGAATGATGTAACTTACATCTTATTGATTGTTTCCATTATTCCCTTGAGGGGAACGCTAGGTTTGGTACGAAAGAACCCTAATTCGATCTTGCTTGGGAGCGATCTCGTAACCAAAATTCGTTGAATCAAAATTTCCTCCTATCGAAAAAAACCACTCATTAAAGAATGAAATCTCTCGTTTTACCCAAAAATTCGATGATACCTTTAGTGAAGCATGGGATATGATTTAAGGAAATGCTTAGAGAGCTTAGTCCCCACCACGGATTTTTGGAGTTAACTCGGTTGATACTTTTCTATAATGGTTTAAATGATAAAATCAAGATTCCTTAAACTGCTTCGCGGAGGTGGAAAATCTTTTGAGTAAGACTTACTAGAGAGACTTTGAAACATAATTGAGAAAATAAATCAAAAGTTTTGTTATTTCAGTAAAACAAATCGAATGTTTCTAGGATGAATACAACTTCTAGGGAAAGTGTTAGTAAAACGGATGAGAGAATTGATAAGCTTGCGGATCAAATTTCGACCTTAGTTGAAATTGTTTCTAAGAAAGTTGTCACTCCCACTCCGGTTAAAGCGGTTGAGGAATCTTGCGTTACTTGTGGTGGTGCTCATGCTTGGTACAATTGTCCTAATACCGATAGTAATCAATCAAGTGTTTGTGCGGCAACGGGTACTTACAATCAAGTAAACCCTGCCGAATCGTTGTTATCAACCAAATGGTCACCACCGGTTTGCTCCGGTGCAAAACAATGGTCAAAATAGGTATAATCAAAATCAAGGTCAAGGAAATAATTTTAATCGGGGAAATAATTTTCATGGTAATCAAGGTTTTCAAGCTCAAAATAATCATGCTCCAAATTTTCAAAATCAAGGATTTCAAAACCAACCTTTTCAAGTTCCTAATAATCAAGTTCAACAAGAATTTTCAAATGAGTTTTCAAGTTACAAGAGGTCTAATGATCAAATGATGAGAAACATGCAAAATCAAATCAACTCGTTGAAAGGAGAATTTAAGAATGAAATTCAAAACACGATGAAGACTCAACAAACCGTCTTGATGAATCAACAAAATGCTTTTCAAAATAACTTGCAAAATATGATAAGTGGATTTTTCCAAAACCAAGCCTCAACTTCGGGTACTCTTCCGAGTAATACCATTCCAAACCCGAAGGGTGAGATGAAAGCAATCACTACTCGAAGTGGTGTTGCTTATGAGGGACCCTCGATTCCTACTAATCCTTCTCCTAAAAAGGTAGTGGAACGAGAAACCGAGGAGACAACGGATAAGGAGCAAAATAATTTCCAAGGAAGTACCGCTCACATCCCACCTCCGGTTAACCCCATTCCAATTCTGGAACCCGATGTTCCGAAGACTTTACCTAAGCCGAATATTCCATATCCTTCAAGACATAATGATCAAAAGTTCCGTGAAAAAGCTTCGAATCAAATGGAGAAGATCTTTCAAATCTTTCAAGATTTGCGCTTCGACATAAGCTTCGCGGATGCTTTACTTTTGATGCCAAGATTTGCACCTACGATTAAGAATTTGCTCATGAATAAGGAAAAGTTGTTTGAATTAGCTAAGATACCGTTGAACGGGAATTGTTCAGTGATGCTCCTCAAAAAGCTTCCTGAAAAGCTTGGAGATCCCGACCAGTTTCTTATTCCATGTAATTTCCCCAAAATGGATGTATGTCACGCCTTGGCCGATCTTGGCGCGAACATAAATCTTTTGCCTCTTTCCATTTGGAAAAAGCTTTCCCTACCCGAACTTACCCCCACATGAATGACTTTAGAGTTAGCGGATCTATCCATTACTGGACCTAAAGGACTCGCCGAAGACGTTTTTGTCAAAGTGAGAAAGTTTCACTTTCCAACCGATTTTGTTGTTGTAGATTTTGAAGCTGATCCTCGAGTTCCTCTCATACTTAGGAGATCCTTTTTGAGGACCGGTCGTGCCTTAATTGATGTTTATAGAGAAGAAATAACCCTTCGGGTTAATGACGAAGCTGTTACATTTAATTCAATCTAAATAGTGATACTCTCCTCACATATGATGATATGTCGGCTAAACCGAAAATTGAGACTATTGATGTTCGCTTGTGAGGAGTATCTCCTGAAGTGTTGGTTTTTCTAAAATAATTCTTTGGGTTGGCAATTCCACCACGACTTTTTGAGCCTATTATTTCTGACTCTTTTCTTTCCTTCACTCCGTTTGAGGAAAGTGATTTCATTTTAGAAGAAATAGAGGCTTTTCTCAAGGATGATTCAATTTCACCAGAAATTGATCATGCCGATTGTGATTCGAAGGAAGATATTTGTTTAATTGAAAAATTGTTAAATAGCGACCCGTTTCAACTCCCTCTGATGGACCTAAAGGAAGTGACCAAGGCAAAACCTTCAATTGAAGAGCCTCCGGAATTAGAGTTAAAGGACTTTCCATCTCATTTGGAATATGCTTACTTAGAAGGAACTAATAAGTTACCCATGATTATTGCAAAAGGTTTAAAAGATGGATTTGAAAAAGAAGCTCTTAAAAGGTACTTAAGTCACATAAACGGGCCATTGCTTGGAAAATCTTACGACTCAGGGTATAACCTCGTTTTTGTACTCACAAAATCTTCATGGAAGGAAGATTACAAAAACCCACGGCTCAAAGACAAAGACGGGTTAACCCAAAAATTCACGAGGTAATAAAAAAGGAGGTCCTAAAACTTCTTGATGCCGGAATGATTTACCCGATCTCTGACAGCCCATGGGTTAGTCCCGTGCATTGTGTACCCAAGAAAGGTGGGTTAAACCGTTGTTGTATGAGAAAATGAATTAATTCCAACGCGATTAGTTACCGGGTGGAGAGTTTGTATCGACTATAGAAAATTAAATGAAGCGACTCAAAAAGATCATTTTCCATTGCCATTTATGGATCAAATGTTAGAAAGACTAGCCGGAAATGAGTTTTATTGTTTTCTAGATGGATTTTCGGTGTATTTTCAAATCTCGATAGATCCCCAAGACCAAGAGGAAACATGACTTTCACATGCCCTTATTGAACCTTTCGGTTACCGGCGCTTGCCATTTTGGTTGTGTAATGCTATCGGTACTTTCCAAAGGTGTATGATGGCTAATATTCCATGATTTGATCGAAAAGACTATGGAAGTGATTATGGTTTGATTTCTCGGGTTTTTGGAGGATTAGTTTTGATTGTGGCCTCTCCAATTTAGAAAAAGCCTAAAATGTTTGTGAAAACACGATTTAGTTTCTAAATTGGGGATGTGCCATTTTATGTGTAGTGAAGGAATTTGTGTTTGTTCATAAATTTCGAATGTCGAGGATAGAGGGTCGATTGTGCTAATGTCGATGTTATCGCTAAGCTACCTCACCCGACTATCGTAAAAGGTGTTAGGAGTTTCCTAGGTCATGCCAGTTTTTATCGACGATTTATCCAAGACTTTTCTAAAATAGCTAGACCTATGACTCATCTTCTTGAGAAGGAAACACCGTTTGTGTTTTCTAAGGATTGTATTAATGCTTTTAAGACTCTTAAAAAGAAGCATACCGAAGCTCCGATCTTAGTTTTCCCCGATTGGGGTTTTGACCAAATTAAACCCCCGCAGCATTACATCAATAATCTGAATCAGTTTAATAACGAACTTTATACAATGATGGAAGATTTTATGAAAAGAATTAATCAACAACGTGAGCAGGAGGCTTTACTTGTAGCTCAAAGAGAGCAAGAATTACGTGAACAAGAGCAGGCAGCTCAAGAAAAGGAAGAATTTTCACCGAAACCCGTCTTTCGTCAACTTATTGAAGAAATGTGTGGCACAAAAGTTTGTGAAGAGCAAAAGCAAAATATGGAAGATACGATGCTAGATTTGCTTGAAGATTGTCGACAAAAAGAGCTTTATTGTATACATAATAATGTTGATGATTTAATTGAAAGTGCTCTTAATTCTAAACTTCTCTTGATTAATTTGAATTCTCAACGTTTCGATAAGGAAAAGCAGGAAGTTAAGAATATCGTAGAGCAGGCGACTAAACGTAGAACTCGTATTACAGAATCTTTGCAGAATTTTAAAGTTATTCACAAGGAGAGCACTATTCCTTTGAAAAAAACACCTCAAATTTCTCCGGTTAATGCAATCACACACGACTTACCAACTGAAGAACCTGAGTACTCTCTAAGTATGGGGGATAAGCATCTTGACACTATTTCGGAAACAGAATCGGACAAAGTAATAAAGTCTAGTGTTGAGAACCTTGTCCCAATCCCAAGTGAGTCCGAGGATTTTTCCGATAATGAAAGTGAGTGTGATATGCCAGTTTGTGATGATTTTACGACTTTCTCTAATCCTCTCTTTGATTCTAATGACGATTTCACCTCTAGTGATGACAAGTCACTTTCTAATGAGGATGTTCCGAAAGAAAATTTCAAAATGTATTTGAACCCTCTTTTTGATGACGAAGAGATCATTTCTACCAAGATAGATCCACATTCCTTTAATGTCGAGTCTAATCTTATCGAATCTTTGCTTAATCGAGATATTTGATTGATTCTTCTCCTAAGTTTGATTATCTTCTCGAACTCGCTCATATCGATCCAATTCCACCAGGAATTGAGGAAGCCGACTTTGATCTAGAGGAAGAAATCCGTCTTGTTGAGAATTTGTCGTATGATAATTCATCTCCACGACCGCCGGAAGAACGTAATTCTAAAAATGTTGATATGATTATCGAGTCTCCCTCTCTATCTCCTATCCTCGTTGAGGATAGTGACTCTTATATGGAGGAGATCGATTTATTTATTGCTTCCGATGACTCGATGCCTCCGGGCATTAAGAATGACGACTATGACTCGGAAGGGGATATCCGTTTTCTTGAAGAATTGCTTAGCAATAATCCCCTTCCCCTTCCCGAAATAGAGTCATCTAACCTTGATCATTTTAATGATCCGTCATCTCCTCGTCCTCTTTCGGAAACACCGGATGTTGAGATTTGCTTTGACGTTGAGCCTGATACGACCGTGAAGAACGATTTTGAGGAGCTAAATAAAGATGAATGTTTTGACCCAGGGGGTGAGATTGATGTTTTTGCAAATGTTGAAGATGACGATTACTTTCCCTTCACATTTATCATTTGAATTTTTCTACCGTTTCTCACCTACCCTAAGGTTTCTCCTTTACTTCTCTCCACCGGGAGTGAAGACACTATTTTTGACCCTGACATCTCCACTTAGAGCTGGTGACATCTCATCGGGATGGAACTTTCATGTGCTTTAATGTTTATCCAAACATTAATGAAAACCCGATTGAGATTTTCTCTTCCATTTGCTTTCCCCATGGACAACTTAATGCGGGGATCGAGTCAAGCTATGTGACTCGGTTATAAAAAACAAAGCGCTTCGTGGGAGGCACCCCATGCTTATCCATTTTTCTTCTTTCTTATTTCTAATGTGATATGAGGAGGCTTGTACTCTTCCGATTCTTGTTGTTTGTGCTTGTGATTGTTTGTAGGATTAACCCAAAATTTTTGAAGACTCTCGTGTTCGGTGTTTTTCCCCGGTCCACTCGAGCTTCCTAGCCTTTGCTTGCCATTCGTTTGGGGAAATCTGATATCCTAGATTATTATCGACTAACATCTATCTTTTAGCATACTTCATAAACGGCTTAAAATTTTTGTAATACTTTCTCCATGCTCGGATTATGCATTCGACTTTTTGAGTTCTAGTATGGGGTTATAAGCCTTAGACTAGGAAACATTGAGGACAATGTTTAGTTTTAGTATGGGGTAGTATATCTTCGATATGATCTTACCTACCCTTTGCCCGTTGTTCTCACATACCCCGTTTTCCCGCAAAAATTTTAAATTTTTAAGTCTTAACATCTAGTTTATTGTTCATTTATAAAAAAAATGTGAGTAGAAAATAATGAAAATAAAATAAATAGAAAATTTTGACCCGATCGAGCGTGTTGAGCTCTAGCTTGTTCCTTAACTTTTAGGCTAAGCGTTCGCGGAAATTCGCGAAGAACAAAAAATGATAGAGTTGATTATGAGTTGGATGCTAAGCAAGGATTATTTAGAAATCTTAAGAGCTCATGTATGTAATTTGTGACTTTTTCTCCCATAAGCTCCTAACCGGATTAAAAATACGTGCTGTTTTTGAAGATTAAACTTAAATCAACAATTTTTATGTAGAGTATAGCAAAAATTTTAGTCTTGGTTCAAATTTATACTTGAATTTTTCAAAAAGAAGTCTTCTTTATATATTATAAAATATATATATATATATATATATATATATATATATATATATATATATATATATATATAATAAAAAATATATATAATAATAATAAAAACTGTGGGCTGATAAAAGTTTACTGCCTCTTGCCGGCTCACAACCGATGTGGTAGTCTTCTAAAGAAAGCCCATAGTAAGAATAAAAATCCGAGACTGATAAAAGTTTGCTGCATCTTGCCGGCTCACAACCGATGTTGCAGCCTTCTAAAAGGTCGAGGGTTACAATTGCATAAATGTTATGTTTAATTTTAAGATCTCTTTTTGTTAAATTTAAATATGCTTTTAAACTTTGACTATTTCATTTTAAGTTTTTAAATAGGCTATGTATATATGGGAAACCTGAGAGTTTTTGAAACCTAAGGTCCGTGAGTCCCGATACTAGTCTTTGTGGGGTGTCAAAAGCCTGGTCACTTAGCCGCAAGGTTGGGATGTGCCGAGACGAAAGTCGCTACATGGGATGATCTCGCCTTCAAACTCATTATTCTCGGGTGGAACGTGAAACATAGAATTTTGCAAAACGTTGATCCATGGTTGAA
This sequence comes from Tanacetum coccineum, assembly GCA_026074375.1. NCBI lineage: Eukaryota > Viridiplantae > Streptophyta > Magnoliopsida > Asterales > Asteraceae > Tanacetum > Tanacetum coccineum. The sequence continues at coordinate 7,718 of BQNB010037133.1, read as the reverse complement.
ATTCAAAATAGCACATTCACCTAAGATATAATAATTGTCTGGAGTGAAAAGTTCACAAGTTGCAAACATGAGTAGTGTTAGCATTTTAATTGATATTTAGCAATGATTTCGTTTTAAGCTTAGTTTGGAGCTAGTGAAAAGTCGGAGACGATGAATTTATCCTTTGTAGGGCATTCTCGGATCGAAATGCATCTTTTTCTATGATCCCTAACGGTTATGGAAATAACGAAAGTCGGAATATTCTAGGTAGTTGCTAAAAAAATGGAAAAAGTTTTGAAAAATGGGAAAATAGGGTGTTTTAAAGCTTGTGATTTCTTAACTCTCCCCACAAAAGTCTTTGCTACTTTTCAAAGATTTAGTTTGGGGAAGTTTTGAGGTATTTGGTTTTAGAGCATATAATATTGCGTGAGGACACGGCAATCACTTAGTTTGGGGAATTTTGATATGTGAGAAATCACATATCCTTTTTATACCAAAAATGGCCTTAAAATGAACAAATTGTGCAAATTATGCTTGTATATTGCTTGTTTTGTCATTTGTGATGTGTAGGTACGGATATTGCAAAAATCACAAGAAAACGGTCAAAACTGGACAAACACGAACACGGGAACGGATAGAGTGTACAAGAGCCGGACGTTTCTAGCAAAAGGTCAACAAGGTCAACTTTGGTCAACCAAAAAAAAGACAAAACCCTCAAAATACCCAAATGAGCCTTAATGTTAAACCAAATTCACAATAAGTCCTTAAAACCCTAACACCGTTAGTCTTTTTATTATAAAGACTAACGGTCGTTATCTCTTAAAAACTAAACCCTTTTAACCAAGCCCAAGATAAACACCAGCCCAAAACCTTTAAATTGGCCCAAGTCAACTCCTATTTTTCCCAAGTCAAACAAAAAAACGTTACAAAAAGAAAAAGGGCGCAAATGGGTGTTACTATTCACCCATCGTCCCAATTCAACCCTATGTAAAAATTCATAGGTAAAAACCCATGCTCTCTCAATTAAGCTATGTGGCCAGAAGATACCAAGTACTAAGTGCCAAGTCATCAACAAATACGTCACCAAGAGCTCTCATTGGTCAAGATGTACAAAGGGAATGACACGCATATGCAAACAAACACACCTTTGGATGGAAAATTTACACTAAAACAAGTATAAAAGAAGCACATAGCCTCTGACACAAGGATTGCCACGCTGGCAATCCGTGTGCTCACATATTAATCCAACGGTAAAGGCAGGGTATCCAATGATTAGAGAGATTCAAGGGCCAAGATCAAGGATAAAGGGAGCGTGCTTGAAGACCTAGAAGAATCCTTTCTCTCCTATAAAAACAAGGCTCTCATCACTCACAAGGGGGAGGAGTTAGTTTTATTAGCTTTTTAGAGTAGCTTTTAAATTGTAATTTTCTTTTAAAAAGTAATGTTTAGCTTATTGTAATCTCTATTTTGTACTCAGCTTTATTATAAATAAGAATTCAAAGTTTTCTATTTGTGCAATTGTCTTTTCATAAATCTACTTTTATGCAAAAATATGGTTTAAAAAGCTTTAACTGTTTCATAAGCTCTCATTCTCTTAATAAGCTCTTAAACTTTACTCAAGTTAGCTACACTCTCATTTAAGCTCTTAAAGCTTAAATGAGCTTATTGACATACAAATTCACCCTCAAATGTACCTCAGCTTAATTTTGGAAGGGAAACCAGAAATGGAAGGGTTTCTAGGACCTTACTAGCTTATCATAGATAAGCTAGAGCTTGTTGATTAGCTCATAAGAGCATTTTATAGCCTTGTTTGTGCAGAGGCTTATGTAAGTTCTCAATTTACTTTTTATAGCTTTAATATTGCAAATTAGCTTAATACTGCTTATTACTTGCTTATTGCTGTTTAATCTAGCTTATTGTAGCTTATTATAGATGTTAAATGCTTATTATGTCTAATTGTTAGCTTAGAACTTGATCTGCTTGTTATTTCTTTAAAACAGTTAAAAAAACCAAAAATAGTAGTACCTCCGTCTTTTTTGTTTTTTTTTTTTTACCAAATATTATTGTCCAGTTTTGACTTTCGGAGTCTTTCTTTGTCAACTTTGACCTTAAATATTTTTGTTTATGTCACATAATACTTGATAAAAATTATACCAATGAAAAATATATTTAAAACTCAATCCATTCATATATTATGCATCAAATATTAAATAGCATAAACAAAAATATTTAAGGTCAAAGTTGAGAAATAAAGACTTAGAAAGTCAAAAGTGGACAATAATTTTGGGACGGAGGTAGTAGCATAATTAGTTTGCTGATTGATTCTGCTTATTTTATTGTTGAAATCTGCTTATTAAGTCTGTTTTTAGCTGTTCACTATCTGGTATTTACAATTTGTGCTTTTAATCTAAGATTTATAAACTTGAAATGGCATTAAGCACTTTAAAGGGGTGTTTGGGTCAAGGCAGTACTAACTTAAGTTAGTACTGCCAAGATCCTCTTGGTTCTTTAAAGTGAATTTAATCTGCAATTTAAGTTTCTAAAGGTGAGGATTTAAGGATATTTGTAGGTTTAATCAAGTTTTCTAAAGTTTGTATGTTATTAGTTTAAATCTGGTAGCATAAGCTTAGTTATTTTAGCATCATAAACTCAAGTCTGTTTTACTAAGAATAATTACTCTAATAGCTTTTGTTTTGAGGTTTTAAGAGTGTAGAATCAAGTTCTTAAACCTGCACTAGTTGGACTTGAGTTTTTTGCTAAATTTGTGTCAATTGCATCAGCAGCTTAAAATAACATATGACCTTTTTTATGCTTAATTATCAGAGGTTAAATTTAGTTTGTGCTTTGCTTATTGTTGCTTTTGTAAAGTTTTTGTGTTTATTCATGTGTTAAAAAAGGTTAGAAACTTAGCTCTAAAGCCTGCATTGTTTGGTTTGAATTTTTGCCAAAACTATCATAGATTGATAAGTTTTCAAAAAGTTTGAGAAAATGCTTTTTCATTTGCTTATTGTTGCTTATCCTGAATTTCAAACTCCTTTTTGAGTGTTGATTATTGTTTTTTGAGGTCTAAACTTAATATGTTTATAGCTTAAAAGTCCATAGGGATCTGTTTGTTTGCTTATTTTTAAGCTCAAAAAGGTGGTTTTGTTAAGATTGCAAAAGTTATCAAAAATTTATCTAAGTGTCGAGTCAGTGTGAGATAGCCTTTTTATAAAGCTTTTTAAGTGCTTATTTGAATTTTAAAATGCTTTTTCTTTGTAGCTTATTGTAGCTTTTTGGCCACTCTTTCTAGTGATATAAGCCACTAAACCATAAGGATCCTTTTGCTAGCTTATTTTTAAGCTAGAAAAGTCCATATTGGCCTTTTGGCTTATCAGTTTTGGCCAAAAGTCTCATTTGCTTATTTAAGCTTATTTGCTTATTGCCACTGCTTATTTAGATGTATTTCAGCTTATTAGGTTAGATTAAGCCTATTTTAGCTTATTCTCTTTAGTTTAGAGCTTATTTGCATTCTAGCTTAAAATTTCTAAGTTTTATAGATTTTTGAGTTTTCTGCCATTCTAGCTTATTGTAGTTGCTTATTTTTGTTCATAAGTGCTTTTTAGACATGTCCTTTTATCTGTCTTAGCTTATTTTAAGATTTCATTTGCTTATTAGTGCTTAAAATGCCCAAACAGTTAGCATTTTAAGCCCTTAAGAGTAAAAAGCATTTCTGTCTTATTTAGCTTATTTTAGTGCTTATTTGTGATTTATAAAAAAAGTTGTTTTACAAAAATTGCTTATTTGTTGCTTTTATAAAAAGTTATAAAAAATAGAATTTGCAAAAACATTTGGGAGTAGGGGAAGCCCCGGGTGAGCAAGGCTCGAACCCGGGACCTCAACCCCACACCCAAACGTTTTACACACACACTCCTCTACCAACGTGCCCTGGGGTCTTTTTCGATTATTGTTTGCAAAATCTAATCTTTATAGTCATTTTAGCCAGTTTGGCTTATAAGCCATTTTTAGCTTATTTCTCTGCTTATTTGATAAGCTGTTTTCACAAGCTTATTTTTCTTAGATTCTACATTGTTCAATCTACTTTTGCTAATTTTTTCAGAATTTTTATAAATAGTTTAGTATTTTTAAACATTTAATTTCATTTAAATCGTTTTTAATTCATAAAAAATTATAAAAAGTCAAAAAAATTTAATTCTTTTTTAGAAAATTTTCTTTTAACATTTACAACCTAGGAAAATTAGATTTGCTTTTGTAGGGTTAAAATTGAATTTTTTTTGTTTTTTTAAAGAACGGGATTGAATCCCGGGATTGAATCCCGTTAACGTTTTTAGAGTTTTTAAGCCCTAGTCTCCTTCGTTTTTGGTCTAGTTTTATTTGTTCTAGCTTTTTAGTCAATTAAGACTTATAAAAACCAAAAAGATCAATTTAGGACTTAATTTTGATAATTTAGGGTTTTTAGGTCCCGTTTAGGATTCCCGTTTTGCGTTTTTAGTTAAAATTTGTCTTCCCTTAAGTGTTTTTAAGTTTTTTCCTTAATTTTCTCGTAGTTTTAGAAAACCAATCATAATCTTGTTCCATTCAAGCATCAATTCTCAAAACGACTCTTGACTTTCAATTGCATTCCTCGTTGGGGATAACGACCCGGGAATCATACTCCCGGATTACTATAATTGTGATTTTTTGATTCTTACCCCCCTTAAATTTATATATTTATATAAGTATTTTATATTTATATATTATATATTTTAAAGGTGTGAGTCAATTTTGATCAGTCAAGATGTTACCCACAATGTTTGTATTGTTTACACTAATGTTAGGATCTGATACTAGATAGATCTTCTAGCCTATGTGGTTGTATAATACTTATGTAATCACAAGTATATACGTGAGGGTCTTCACTAATATTAATCTTCTAAATTTATCTTCATTTAAGCTCCAGAATGCTCCGCCTTTTTGCTATCTTCACCAAATACACCATAATTACTGCAAATCTCAAATACAATCTATTAAGAACAATTCTTTGCAATAATTATACAAAATGGGTTAATTACATGGGAATAAAGAATGCTAATAAAAGACCGTTATTTGAAGTCATCAATAGCTCCTGCACACACCGCTCGAACAAACAAAGAATACAAACAAGGCTTACGGAAAGTAAATGCAGAATATAATCGACACAAGATATAACGTGGTATCCACGACTAGGATAGTCGTGGCAGTCCACGGGATCAAACCAGAGAGATATTATTAAGCATGAGCTAAACTGCTCAGGCATAGTCCATGCCAGAACTGTACGATCGACTGCCAAACTGCACAACCCTGCCAACATGATCACCGCCCCGGCAAAACTGCAGGGGCGGGACAAAACACGACAATCCCAGATCCACGTTTACAGATTACACTTAGAGAAGTATTTATAAGTGTAAACCTATTTTTAGTTTACTTATTCTATCGATGTGAGATTGGGTTTGCACCCAACAGTATTCAATACGAATAGTTTCTTTCGTATATCTAGTACCTTCAAGGTTAGGAATTGCGCAAGGTTTAACATTAATTATTTATTAAGAATTGCTGCAAGGGTGGATGATTTTAACGAAATGCTACTATCCATAAATAAAGTCCATGTCTCTATGTTAATAGTAAAGAAGAACCCGTGTTGTCTTCTTAAAAATTACATTAGTTTCTAACCATTAAGACGCAAGGCTGTCAGATCGGCATCCCTACTTGGGATCGTTTTTGTGTCTTTGCAAATCGAGATCGAAAGATCCTAAACAATTTTATCATGATCCTGTAGGCAACGATAACGAGTCAAATCTATTATTATTTCTACTCATCTCAAATATAAATTTATATAATAAATCCCTTAAAATGTCAAAGTTTAAATTAAAATACCAAAATTAAAAGATAAACACAAAAAGTCAAGGTATCTAACGTCACATTCCACGATTTAGCGGAATAAAATACATATCATGCGTAATAAATTCTCAAAACAAACAGCACTTTCACTAGTATCACACATTAAAGCATATCTGAATTAAAACTTAAAGGTTAATAGTTAAAACTATGAAAAGGTAAATGAAAAAACAACAATTAACCAGCGTAAGAAATTTTTTTGCTTGAGAATAAAACTAGAACATAGAAGAAGAACCAATTTGTTTCATGTAATTTCAGATTTGGGGAAAGTCTGTATCAATAGGTCTATTGAATGGAAAATAAGTGCATGAAACGTCAATAGCGAACTCGTATTCGTTCTTTTTTGGGCGTAAAAAATACTGGCTAGTAAAAGTAAATAAGCAATAATTTAGTAACTTGGTAATTTGGTAAACTCGAATCGACAAAGCTGCGATCCTACGATCTTACGCGCGGAGGTTTACGAATCCTACTTTGCATCCCACCTCTGATGCGAACCTACACCGACAGTAGGTTGTGAGTTTTAGTTCTAAAATAAACGTTATTTGATGTCATCAATAGCTCCTGCACACACCGCTCGAACAAACAAAGAATACAAATAAGGCTTACGGAAAGTAAATGCGGAATATAACCGACACAAGATATAACGTGGTATCCACGACTAGGATAGTCGTGGCAGTCCACGGGATCAAACCAGAGAGATATTATTAAGCTCTGAGCTAAACTACTCAGGCTCGTGCCAAACTGCACGATCGTGCCAAACTGCACGACCCGTGCCAAACTGCACGACCCGTGCCAAACTGCACGACCCGTGCTAAACTGCACGGGGTACAAAACACACACACCCAGATCCACGTTTACAATTACAATTAGAGAGGTATTTATAAGTGTAAACCTATTTTAGTTTACTTATTCTATCGATGTGGGATTTGGTTTGCACCCAACATTATTCAATACGAATAGTTTCTTTCGTATATCTAGTACCTTCAAGGTTAGGAATTGCGCAAGGTTTAACATTAATTATTTATTAAGAATTGCGCAAGGGGGTTGATTTAACGTAATGCATTTAACAATTAAATAAGCAAATTAATCTTATCATTATATACATCAAAAGATTGGTTGATACCCATCACGGCCAAAAAATGTGTTTGTTTCAATTCTTAATTTTAAAATTTGGTCATGAAACATGATGATCCCACATTCAAAATATATCTAAAAACACATTGTATGAAGAACACATAAAACTGTACCCCCTAATATCAACTATTGATAACGTAAGGCATCAACGCTAAACATGGAATATGTACCCGTGTTATGGCAGTCCTGATTCACAGAAACACCGCGCCACGCCGTCCACATAAATCCAATGGCAATAACATCAACGGGAACTTAAAAAAATTAATTCGGGCATAAAAACATATTTTGCCATACGCCAATAAAATACCTCCTCTTGGCTTTTGTATTCCTCATCTCTTGTCATTTTTTCTCTCTCTTCTTCTACCCTCTAAGTCTAACACCTCTTGTGTTCTTAATCTTCTCTTCTATCATCTAATAAAGAACACATCTTCGCAAGAGAGACACACAAGTACTTAATCCACACTTGTGTGTTATAAGTCGAGGGTCTTTTTTCTCATACCTTTTTTTATTAGAATCGAGCCTCTAGGCTAGGTTAGGGATTGATTCTTAAATCAACTTTTATATTTAATTTGGTTGTAAGAGAAGTCTTGTATCTTTGTGATCAAGCCTATATCATTGCGGATCTAGTTGGGGTTTGATAAGCTTCCAAAGAGAAGTTCTTAGTGGTCCTAGTTGATCTTAGTGATCCTAGA
>BQNB010037132.1:8055-49650 GCA_026074375.1 Tanacetum coccineum | reverse complement strand
ACTGAGGAAGGAGAAGTTGTATGCTCAGTTTTTTAAGTATGAGTTTTGGTTAGAAGAAGTGCATTTTCTTGGTGACGTGGTCAACCATAACGTATTCACGTGGATCTGGGTAAGAGTGAGGCATTGAAGATTTAGGATGTACCTAAGACACCATCCGAGATATGATTATTCTTAGGATTGGAATGTCTATGACTATCCAGTCAAGTGTTAAGGACAAGATATTGGCTACTCTAAGTGAGACGTACAAGGTAGAGAACGCGCCAGCAGAAATGTTGTGTGACCTGGATCAACAAATGGAAAAGAGGGCAGATGATGGTTTTTACTTTTATGGATTGAAATGATTAGTGTATATGAGTATGAAATTCACTACCATCCAGGTAAGGCAAATGTATGAGCAATGACTATGACCATTCTAGAGTAAGAGGAATGATATTGGCAACTCAAAGTAAGGTGTTTAAGCAAGAGAACGTACTCGCAGAAAGGCTACATGGTTTAGATCAACAAATGGAAGAAAAGGAGACGAGAGTTTTTTTCTTTATGGATCGAATTTAGGTTCTATTGGTAGGAAGTGTAAGGGATGAGGCCCAAGCATCAAGGTACTTGGTACATCCGGGAGCGGGTAAGACATACTATAACCTTGGAGACATGTATTGGTAGCCACGTGTAGGAAAGGATATAGCTACCTATGTTAGCAATTGTCGGATTTGTTTAAGAGGTGAAGGCTGCAATGTCAAAGACTTTTGGCTTGCTGCAACAGCATGAGATACTTGAGTGGGTGATGGTTGATAGACTGACCAAGCGAGCTCATTTTCTAGCTATACAAGAAGATTTCAAGATGTGAAGTTGACAAGGATTTATATTGATGAGATAATAGCAAGGAATGAAATTCTGGTGACGATAAACTTAGATTGAGATGGATGATTTACCCCGTGGTTTTGGCAGACGTTGCAGAAAGTGTTAGAGACGCAATTAGATTTGAGTACTGTTTAGCATCCTTAAGCAGATGGACGAAGTGAACGTATGATTCAGACTTTGGAGGATATAATGAGGGCATGTGTTATTGATTTTGGTGGTAGTTATCAATTGGGCCTTCGGTGTGCTCTGTTTGAAGCATTATATGGTAGGAAATGTAGATCGCATGTTCTATGGGCAGACATTGGAGGGAGTAGTTTGATTGGACCCGAGTTAGTGCAAGAAATGACTGATAAGGTAGTGTTGGTAAAGGAAAAGCCCAAAGAGGCGAGAGATCGTCAAAAGAGCTATGTTGATTATAGGCGTAAGCCGTTAGAGTTTGAGGTGGGTGATCAGGTATTGTTAAGAGTGACGCCTTGGAAGGGCGTAGTTCGTTTTGGAAAGAAGAGTAAGTTAGCACCGAGATATGTAGGACCGTTTGAGATCCTTGAAAGGATTGTCCTTTTAGCTTATAGGTTGAGGTTACCTAAGAAGTTGAATAACGTGCATGACACTTTTCATGTGCCAAATCTAAAGAAGTGTCTAGTGGATGCAAATTTGCATGTGCCATTAGATGAGATCAAGGTCGACAAGACACTTCATTTTGTCAAGGAACCTGTAGAGATTATGGATCGAGAAATTAGGAAGTTAAAACGTAGGAAAATAAAGCTTGTGAAAGTTATGTGGAATTCAAAACATGGACCTGAGTTTACTTGGGAACACGAATACCAAATAAGGATTAAGTATCCACAGTTGTCCGTGGACCGAGTTGTTAAGCTTGCTAGTTAAATCTCAGGACGAGATTTCCTCAAAGAGGGGATACTCTGACACCCGTTTAATCAGGTTAATGATACCTTTAGAGATGGCTAAGTGTTCTTTTTGTGTGATTCTTATGTGCTATGTGTTATATATGTGTGCTAGGTGGTTTGAATAGGTGTATGATATCATTTTGAGGTGAATGATCATCTCATTTCAAGTGCTTTTGTGTTTGGTAATGAGTATTCCATTTGTTCACGTATAGTGATAATGGAAAGTAAAGGCGTATTGCATGCAATGCTATGTAAATAGTTGGATAAGTTTGTATTAAGCGGTTTTGGGAAATGTATCAAGTTGGACATAAGTTAAGTGAGTGGAATATAGAAGTTTGTAGCAAACTTTCTAAATATAGAAAGTGAAATGTGAAATGAAAAGTTATTTTTAGAAGGTTTAGTAATTCGCGTTTATGTAAAAAAGTTTACCCAAATTAGCTTAGGTCTTTATGAAAACTTAAGGTATTGAAGATAATTAGCAAATAAATAATTAAACAACAGAAATAAATATATATATATATATATATATATAAAGGGTTTATTTGGCCGGTTAGAATAAAAGGAAAAAAAAAGAAACAAAGTTTTACTCTAATTAGGATTCTATAGATATAAATACAAAACCAATTAAACCCTAAATCACTTTTTCTCTCCCTTTTCCCTGTGATCGACCAAACCTTCAAGAGAAGAAAAAAAAGATTTTTTTTAATCAAGAATAAGTTGGTGATTTAGTGATTCAAGAATCAAGGTTTAAGTATGTTTCAATTAAGCTTTTGTTTAGTTTTCTTTAAATCATGTAACAATTAATATGATGGATCATTAGGGTTATAAAATCTTCTATAATTAAGGATGTTTAAATCATGTTGGAGTGTTTAGAGTTTTAATTAGGATCATATTGGTGTAAATGGTTAGGGTTAGATCGCGTTAATTTATGATTTTGAGTTTAGCAGAATTTAAAGCTGTGTTCAACTGATGATATCTTGATGATAGAAACGTGTTTTGATATGATTCAAAAGACTAAATTATAGTTCAAAGAGTCTATTTTTCAAAAAGTCTATCCTCGAATGATTTTGAGTTTTGAAAGTTGGTCAAACGTTGGTTACAAGAAAAGTTTTCTAAACAGTAAAAAATGGGTCATAATTAGGTCATGTTTGGGACGGTAAAACCCTAACTTAAAAGTGAAATTAAGGCTAGACAATCTACAGTAGTTAAGTTCTATATGTATATAAATAAACCCTAGAAGGAGAGCTTCTAATTGTGTGTCTAAGTAGGGTAATTAGGGGCATACTTTTTAGTGTGCAATCGTATTCGAATTGGGACAGTTTTGAAGTTTGATTTTATTTGGGATAGTTGCACGTGTAATGAGTAATTAGGAATTACAAGGTAGTTAGTAAACTCATAAATGAACTTAGGTGATTTTTTGTATAATTTATGAAGGTCATCAAGTAAGGGTTTTAAAAGGGTAAAGTTACACTAAAATTCTGCACTTTTGAACAAATTATAGTTAAATAGTGTAAAGTGTTAATGAAGTGGTTAAGTTTGGGCATGGTGTCGGGGTGACCAATGATCGTTAATCAACCCCTTAGACATCCATCATATGTGTTTTACCTAGACTAGAGCTTTTAGCTTGGTCGCGTGTAACCGTGTTTATTTATTTATATAGTTGCTTAATAGGAATTGGAAGCTGCATTTTGAGCATTCGGGTGAGTTACATAGTCCCACTTTTTACATTGTTTTAAACTTGGGATGGAAATGATGCAAGTGTTTAAATATGTTTTGAATTCCTGTAATTGTGTGTTAGTGTAAGTGCATGGACTGTTATGTGATTAATGTGCGTTATGTGCTACATGTTTTGAGATGTGATATTGTTGTGTGGCCTAGTCAGGTGGATTACTTGAGGGTATCCTTGGCCTGAGCTAGAGGGAAAGAGAGTTGGTATTATCCAAGGGCGATATGGGTCGTCTGCTTGGCGTTTGAATGATTGATTAGATTTGATTTGATTGAATTGCATGTTAGCTTGTATGTTAGTTAGCATAATTGTCATGCAAAGCGTATTGTTTTATAATTGCAGGAATTGGTTAAATTGTTTTGGTAACGGATTGAATATGTGTGTCTGAAAACCTATGTTTCTCACCAATCATTGTGTTGACGTATATGCATCATTTTCAGGTATTCAGCAGGATGAGATTAAAGTTAGGAAAAGTGGCTAAATGGACCGTAGGCAGCTGGCGAAGTTTAGTTATCTAGATTTCGTTATTTATTTGGATGATAAATGTTAATTGTTTGCTTTGTTAAGATGTTCGAATATTTACATGTCATGACATTGGCATGAACTACCTTCATTTTAATGTTAGACGCCTTTTGGATTTTGTTGATGTATTTGGGTATTTTCATGACATTGAGTGTCTATAACTTGTATCTTTATGCAATGTTTTAGTTTCTTTTATAGACGCCAATGTGTTATGATGATTCCCTTTCTCATCGCGCCTCCCGTTTCCGCCTTGGCGAGGTGTGACAGATTGATATCAAAGCCTTTGGTTATAGAGAAGTAGATGGTTGAGCCTAGACTATAACCTAAGAGTCCTTCATGAAGATGCATTTAGGGCTTAAGTGTTTATTTTTATAACTGCTATGCTTCCCCTCTATTTTGTGTAGCTTTTATATTTTTATTTTGTTAAGTTATCGCATTAGTTTTGTTGCCTACCCATAGATGATTTAGTGTGTATTGCATCGTTATTAGTTAGCTATGCCTTTCCATTTCCATAAGAAGTTCTGTTGGGGAACCGTTTTCCCAACTGGACTTAAGCATTACAAGGATCCATAAGAGGAGCCTCTTGTGGAACCGAATGAGATAGGATAGTTGATCGTTTGTTAGATGCGCGTAGTAGGGCTGGACCCGCGGAGTCGGGTGATTCTTGCAGAGGCAAAGTCAAACCCAAGCGAGGCCCAGCATAAGTTTATCCCGTCCTTTACCTCGTCATGTTGTTATTGATTATTTCTTTTGGATATTTCGTATTTTAGGAATTGTTGCGAGACTTTCGTTCCTTTATGTCATTTTGATTTTATTTTGATATAAGTAAGTAGTTATTTGATGGAGCATCCCTTATGTGTTAAATTGGAGTGGTTTAAGATGTGCAATGTGGAATATGTGCTTATATGTGAATTATGATTGAAATGGGTAATCTTGGAAGTAAGTATACGTATGAAAGGAGGCACTTATAATTATGGTGGCCAACATAATTATAAAGGCATCACACACGTAGACTTGTGACCATGATTGCATTTATTTGTGTTTGGTTGTAAGGTGGTAGTGTAATGTGTTTTCTTTATGTGTATTCATGATAAAGATGGTGGTATGGATAGAGAATTTTTGTTTTACCCTAATTGGAGGATATGTTAAGTTGAGTTGTATAGATAGTAAGTTTCCCTTCTATCTAGTATTTATGGATACCTAGTATTGCTATTAGAGGTTGCTTGTTTGCTCGGTTGTTTGTTCGGATTTTCTAAGTCCAAGCTTAGCATCCCTTTATCGTACTTTGTTAGTAAGGATACCCGATTTTTCCTATTCGACGTCTTGATGTATATTGGTTGTTCGGATCTGCTCTTTCGGATATAGGCGCATTTCGTTAGTTCTTTCGTTGCATTGATTACTCGTAAGAGTATCAAACGTTTCTTTTAAGAACTAATTATTCCTAACATATTAGTGTGGATCATTACTCCTGGTATGTGCTTAATTACACATACCATTTACCTAAAAAAAACAAGCCTAAATGACCAAAAACGAACATAAAATGCCAAATATATGCTTGTTTTGCTATTTGTGTTGTGCAGGAAACGGATATTCAGAAAAAAGACAAAAACGAAGCAAAATGGACAAAACCGAGCACGGGAATGGAAAGTCAACAAAAGTCAAAGTCAAAGTCAACACCGAAAAGTCAAAGTCAAAGCCGAAACCGAAGAAATACTTAATGGGCCGGGGCAGCCCATTAAGCTATTAAAGACATAAAGCTAAAAGGCTTTGAAGTTTAAATAGGCCCAAGACCCTTAAATATAAAACTGGCCTAAATCCTAATATAAGCCCAAATACCCATTTAACCCCGTTAGTCATAACTGTCCTAAACCCATTTCACAGTTAGTCCTTAAGGATTAACATTCCTTAAGGATTAACATTGCTAGTTCTTAAGGACTAACAACATTAGCCCATACACCATAAAATCCTTTACACCCCACATCCTTAACCCCCTAACCCCGTTAACAATTAAACTAACAATACCTTACAGTTACTTTCCCGCCCAAACAACCCCACCACTATTCATCCATCCCTGTCCCTCTCAACCTCGAACCTTGCTCCAACAAACAAACCCATCACTCTCACTCTCAAACCCCACATCATATCACTTCAAAAAACACGCGTGTTCACTCGGTACATAATTCAGTATCTTTCTTTCAAAGATTTCTTATTGTTATTTGATCCACGTCTATTTGCATATGTGGAATCTCCTATATGCATTCTAGCCTTTGACTCGATATTCATTTGTTATCCTATTCGATTGTTCGTAACCCTTGGAGTTCGTTGATACCGTTGAGTCGTGGAAGCTTTGATGTGATTGTGGGAATGGACTGGTTGTCCAAGAGGAAGTTTGTGATAGTATGTTATGAGAATGTGGTTAGAATACCGTTGGAAGGTGATGAGATACTTCGAGTTCATGGGGAACATACTTTAGGAGCCACCAAAGCCCTAATGAACGCTAAGGTAGATGAACCTAGGATAAGTAATATACCCGTGGCGCGCGATATTACTGATGTGTTTCCAGAATACTTGTTGGGGCTACCACCGCAACGACAAGTTGAGTTCCGTATAGACTTAGTTCCTGGAGCAACGCCGGTCGCGAAGTCTCTATATCGTTTGGCACCCTCGGAAATGCAAGAATTGTCTAGGCAACTTCAAGAGTTGCAAGACAAGGGTTTCATATGACCTAGTAATTCGCTGTGGGGAGCACCTGTGTTATTCGTAAAGGAGAAAGATGGATCTTTCCATATGTGTATCGACTATAGGGAGCTAAACAAATTAACTGTTAAAAACCGTTATCCGCTCTCTAGGATCGATGACTTGTTTGATCAGTTACGAGGATCTTGTCCTTTCTTTAAGATGGATTTTTGGTCAGGTTATCATCAGCTACGAGTGCATGAGGATGCCATTCCAAAGACCGCATTTCGAACGAGATACGGACATTTTGAGTCTATGGTTATGTATTTTGGGTTAACCAATGCACCATCGGTTTTCATGGACTTAATGAACCAAACCGTACTTAGGTAGGTTTGTCATCGCATTCATTGATGACATTCTGGCCTAATGAAAGTCGAAGGAGGAACATGAAGTTCATTTGAAGTTAGTGTTGGAGACACTGAGGAAGGAGAAGCTGTATGCTAAGGTTTCTAAGTGTGAGTTTTGGTTGGAAGAAGTGCATTTTCTTGGTCACGTGGTCAACCATAACGTATTCACGTGGACCCGAGTAAGAGTAAGGTAGTGAGGAATTGGATTATTATTCTTAGGATTGTCAGGTTACTACCGACGTTCATCGCAAAATTTATTAGATAGTTGAATCCCCATACTTCCCTAACTGAGAGGAATCAGAAGTATGAGTGGAGCGTAGAACAAGAAGAGGCTTTTCAGACTTTGAAGAATGATTTGTGTGATACTCTGATAAAGCGAATGTAGTGGGTGATGCGTTGAGTAGAAAGGAGAGAGTAAAATCAAGACGAGTAAGAGGAATGATACTGGCAGCCCAAAGTGAGGCGTTCAAGCAAGAGAACATACTCGCAGAAAGGCTACATGGTTTAGATCAACAGATGGAAAGAAAAGGAGACGAGAGTTTGTACTTTATGGATCGAATTTGGGTTCTATTGGTAGGAAGTGTAATGGATGAGGCCCATGCATCGAGGTACTTAGTACATCCGGGAGCAGATAAGATGTATTATAACCTTGGAGACATGTATTGGTAGCCACGTGTAGAAAAGGATATAGCTACCTATGTTAGCAATTGTCGGATTTGTTTAAGAGGTGAAGGCTGCAATGTCAAAGACTTTTGGCTTGCTGCAACAGCCTGAGATACTTGAGTGAAAATGAGATAGAATCACCATGGATTTTATCACTAAATTTCCAAGGTCAAAGTAGTGAGTATGATGTGATTTGGGTGATGGTCGATAGACTGACCAAGTTAGCTCATTTTCTAGCTATACAAGAAGATTTCAAGATGTGAAGTTGGTAAGGATTTATATTGATGAGATAATAGCAAGGAATGGAATTCTGGTGACGATCAACTCAGATTGAGATGGATGATTTACCTCGTGGTTTTGGCAGACGCTGCGGAAAGTGTTAGAGACGCGATTGGATATGAGTACTGCTTAGCATCCTCAAGCGGATGGACAAAGTAAACGTATGATTCAGACTTTAGAAGATATAACGAGGGCATATGTTATTGATTTTGGTGGTAGTTATTAATTGAGAATCGGTGTCTCGTTTGAAAGCTTTTGTGTAAAGGAAATGCAGGTCGCCTGTTCTATGAGCAGAGATTGGAGAGAGTAGCTTGACTAGACTTGAGTTAGTACAAGAAACGACTGATAAGGTAGTGTTGGTATAGGAAAATCCCAAAGCGGCGAGAGATCGTCAAAAGAGCTATGCGGATAAGAGACGTAAACCGTTAGAGTTTGAGGTGGGTGATCGGGTATTATTAAGGGTGTCTCCTTGGAAGGGCGTAGTGCTTTTTAGAAAGAATGGTAAGTTAGCACCAAGATATGTAGGACCATTTGAGATCCTTGAAAGGATTGGCCTTGTAGCTTATAGGTTGAGGTTACCTGGGGAGTTGAATAGCGTGCACGACACTTTTCATGTGTCAAATCTAAAGAAGTGTCTAGCGGATGCTAATTTGCATGTGCCATTGGATGAGATCAAAGTCGACAAGACACTTCATTTTGTCGAGGAACCTGTAGAGATTATGGATTGAGAAATTAGGAAGTTGAAACGTAGGAAGATAGCACTAGTGAGAGTTAGATGGAATTCGAAACGTGGTCCTGAGTTTACTTGGGAACACGAAGACTAAATAAGGATTAAGTAACCATAGTTGTTTTTTGACCAAGTTGTTGAGCATGTTAGTTAAATCTTGGGACGAGATTTCCTCAAGGAGGGGATACTGTAACAACCGTGATTTAATCAGGTTAGAGATGCCTTTAGAAATGCTTAAGAGTTCATTGTGTGATTTTCTTGTGTGCTATGTGTTATTTATGTGTGCTAAGTGGTTTAACTAGGTGTATGATACCATTTTGAGGTGTATGATCATCTCATTATGAGTGCTTTTGTGTTTGGTGATGAGTATTCCATTTGTTCACGTATAGTGATAACGGAAAGTAATGGCGTATTGCATGCAATGCTACGTCAATAGTTGGATGATTGTGTGTTAAGCGTTTATGGGAAAATGTATCATCTTGGAAATAAGTTAATTGAGTGAAATATGGAAGTTGTAGCAAACTTTCTAGATATAGAAAGTGAAATGTGAAATGAAAATTTATTTTTAGAAAGTTTAGTAAGTAGCGTTATGTAAAAAGGTTTACCCAAATTAGCTTAGGTTTTTATGAAAACTTAAGGTAATGAAGATAATTAGTTAATTAATAATAAAATAAGATATATATATATATATATATATATAGGAGGGGGTGAACGAAATTTTAATGACAAAACAATAAAATAAAAATTAAATTTAATAAAAGGGATGTTGGTTGGATCGGTTTTAAAGAAGGAAAAAAAAAGAAACAAAGTTTGACTATAATTAGGATTCTAAGGATATAAATACAAAACCAATAAAATCCTAAATCATTTTTCTCTCCCTCTCCCTTTGATCTCCGAAACCCTCAAGAGAAGAAAAAAAGATTTTTTTTTATCAAGAACGAGTTGGTGAATTAGTGTTTCAAGAATCAAGGTTTAGGTATGTTTTAATTAAGCTTTTGTTTAGTTTTATTTAAATCATGTAACAGATTGTAATATGATGGATCAAAGGGGTATTAAAACTACTGTAATTGAAGATTGTATTAATCATTCTAGAACGTTTAGGTTTAAATAAGATCTATTGGTGTAAGTGTTAGATAGATCGCTTAATTCATGATTTAGAGTTTGAAGGCCATAATTAGGGTTGTTTCAACTGATGATATCTAGATGTTAAAAATGTGTTTTGATATGATTCAAAAACCTAAATTATAGTTCAAGGAGTTTATTTTTCAAAACGTCCGGCCTCGAGTGATTTGGAGTTCTGGAAGTTGGTTAAATATTGGTTACAAGAAAAGTTGTCAAAACAGTAAATACAAGTCAGAATTAGGTCATGTTTAAGAGGGTAAGACCCTAACTTAAACCTGGAATTAAGGTTAGCACAATCTACAGTGAATTAATCATATGTATATAAAAGAAACCCTTAGAAGAGAAGCTTCTGATTCGGGTCTAATTAGGGTAATTAGGGGTCATACGCTAAGTGTGCAATCAGAATCCGAATTAGACAGATTTGAAGTTGGATTTTATTTGCATAGTTGCACATGTAATGGGTACATAGGAATCACAAGGAATTTATTAAACTCATAAAAATGAACTTAGGTGATTTTTGGGTATAATTTTAGTAAGGTCAGAAGTATGGTATTTTTAAACTTGGTAAAGATACACAAAAATACTGCAATTTTGAATAAATTATAGTTTGACTATTGTAATGTAGTAATGAAGTGGTTAAGTTTGGGCATGGTGTCGGGGTGACCCATGATGGTTAATCAAACCTTTATACATCCATCATATGTGTGTTACATGGACTAAAGCTTTTAACTTGGTCACGTATAACCGTGTTTTATTTATTTGTATAGTTGCATGTTAAGAATTAGAAGCTGCGTTTTGAGCATTCAGGTGAGTTACATAGTCTTACTTTTTACATTGTTTTAAACCCATGTAAATGGAAAATCTTAAGCAGTGGATTGAAATAAAGTTATTAAAAATACTGTGAATATGTATTAATGTAAATCATGGACAATATGTGACAAATTGTGAGTTATGTGCTACACTAATGACATGTGAAATGTGATGTAGTGAGCAAAGTCTGGAGTGAATACTTCGAGTATCATCCTGGCGTGCATAGTAAAGGGTATAGTTTTTGCCTAGTCAGGAGGTTACCTGCGGGATATCTCCAGTCTGAGATAGAGGGAATGAGATTTGGTTATGTGATATTGAGATGTTGCCTAGTCAGGAGAGTTACTTGCGAGTATCTCCGGTCTGAGCTAGAGGGTAAATGGAATTGGATTGATCCAAGAGTGATTGAGGTCGTCTGCTTGGTGTTTGATTGATTGGATTTGGATTAAATTGCATGTTAGCTTGTATGTTAGTTAGCATAATTGTCATGCAAAAGTGTTGTTTTATAATCACAGTAATTAGGTTAATGATTTTGGTAAGGATTGAGTAGGTGATTCTGAAAACCAGGTTTTCACACCAAGCCATTGTGTTGACGTTAAGCCATCATTTTCAGTATCAGCAGATGAGGTTAAGGTTAAGAAAGTGGGTTAGATGACCGAAGGCAACCTGGCAAAGTTTAGTTATCTAGATTTCATTATTTGTTTAGATGATAAACATTATTAAGCTTATTTGTTGAAATGTTTAAATGTTTGCATGTCATGACATTTGCATAAACTGCCTTTATTTCAATGCCAGATGCCTTTTGGATTTTGATGATGTTTTTGGGTATTTTCATGACATTGCGTGTCTATACCTTGTATTTTTGTGCATGTTTAGTTTCTCTATATAGATGTCAATGTGTTTTGATGATTCCTTTTCTCGTCGTGCCTCACGTTTTCGCCTTGACGGGTGTAAACCCCACACAACCAACTTTATAACAAGCCTTATTTTGTTTACAACTATGTATTTTTTTCTTTCCTCACATCAGTTGAACCAATGACTTATAAAGACACATTAACTCAATCATGTTGGATTAAAGCAATGCAAGAGGGGCTAAATGAATTTGAATGTCTTGAAGTCTAGGAACTCGTTCCTCGTCCAGATAAAGTCTTGGTTATTACTTTAAAATGGATCTACAAGGTGAAACTTGATGAATTAGGAGGAAATATGAAAAACAAGGCTCGATTAGTTGCACATGGTTACCGTCAAGAAGAGGGAATTAATTTTGAAGAATTCTTTGCTCCTGTGGCTAGACTTGATGCTATTCGAATATTCCTCGCAGTTGCTGCTCACATGAATATGATCGTCTACCAAATAGATGTAAAGACGGCATTCTTAAACGGCATTATGCGCGAAGAAGTTTATGTCAGCCAACCGGACGGGTTTATGGATAAAGACAATCCGAATCAGGTGTACAAGCTTAAGAAGGCTCTTTATGGGTTGAAACAAGCTCCTCGCGCGTGGTTTGATCTATTGTTGAAGTTTATACTCTCTCAAAAATTCTCTAAAGGAACCATGGATCCCACATTGTTCATCAGAAGACAAGGCAAAGACATTCTCCTGGTACAAATCTATGTTGATAATATAATCTTTGCGTCTACCACACCAGAACTATATGACCAATTTTCAAAAATAATGTGATCAAAGTTTAAGATGTCGATGATGGGCAAAATCTCATTCTTTCTTGGACTATAAATTTCTTAAAGTCTCAGAGGCATCTTTCTTAATCAATCAAAATATGCTCTTGAATCTTTGAAAAAATATGGTATGGAATCTAGTGACCCCGTGGATACTTCCATGGTGGAGAAATCCAAACTGGATGAATTCCACAAGGAAAGGCATTTGACCCTATACACATCGTTGAATGGTGACACCCTTAAGTATCTCACAGGAAGTAAGACCAGACCTAACCTTTTGTTGTATGCATGTGAGCCCCGTAACAGGCAGAAAAGGGAAAAGCCTAACCGAAAAGCACTTACATGCTGTAAAAAGAATCTTTAAATACCTAAGAGGAACCGTTAATAGGGGTCTCTGGTATCTAAAGGATTCTTCTATTTCTCTAACAGCTTATGCAGACGCTGATCATGCGGGTTGCCAAGATACTAGACGAAGTACATTTGGAAGTATGCAATTATTAGGAGACAGACTTGTTAGCTGGTCATCAAAAAGGCAGAAAAGCGTTGCGATATCTAGTACGAAAGCTGAATATATATGCCTGTCCTAGTTTTGTGCTCAAGTCCATGGATGATGATCACAGCTTTCGCAATGGCCTTGGATTCAATAAAATTCCAATGTACTGTGGATAACAAAAGTCCTATGCCTTATGCTGCCAACAATAGTTTCAACATTCCTCATCAAAACATATTTGACACATATGCCATTTTCATTAAAGATCAAGTTGAAAACGGAGTAGTAGAGATTTACTTTGTCAATACGGAGTATCAGCTAGCGGACATCTTCACTAAAGCCCTTGGCAGAGAAAGAATTGAATTTCTTATCAACAAGCTGGGAATGCAAAGTTTTACGCCGGAGACCCTGAAACAATTGGCAGATGAAGCTGAAGAATAGTGGTGGTACCTATTCAAATATCTTGTATATAATATGTACATATATTAAAAACCAGAAAAACCAAAAAGATTTTTGGCATGTCTTCTGAAAAACCAAAAAAACCAAAAATACAAAAATATAAAATCGTTAAAACCAAATAAAAATGAAAAAAATATAAAAAGAGGTAATATTGGCATGTCTTCTGAAAATCGATAACATTTACGATCTTAGAAATGTCATTTAATAATGATACGAGGCTGTAAATGAAGTTCGAGCAGAAGTTTCAAAAGTTTTCAAAACATGCCAAAATGGCTTGCTATTATTTCTGATAGCAACCCGGTCATCATCTTAAAGGCAAGTATTTCAAAAAGAAAACTTGACCTCATAACGGGAATTTATTCTCGGGCATGGTCTACTTTATGACCATGCAAAGGCTTGTGTTTACTTTGCAACACAACTCGTGCTTCCTATACACAATAAGTGTACGTGTCAGTGCATTTATTTATCAAAATAAAAGAAATCTTATTTTTATTGGTAAAAAGTTGTCTTTATAATGAATCAGTGTTTTCAGTAATCACAAAAAGATTTTCAAAGACAATTCGACCACTCAAACAATGACAACAGCTCTTTAAATAGAAAACATGTCATTATTTGAGGGGGAGAAAGCGTCATCAAATAATCTTTTAAAACGATCTTTCAAAATAAGTCACAGAATAAACGGATAAAGTTTTTGATAATGACAGATAACAATTTAAAGGGGAGTTAATTTATATTAACTACAAGGGCTTTAGATGTCATTTGTTTCAAACTTTAGGGACTTATTTGTACTTTGACACTTAGTGAATTCAGGCTTTAAATTACAGACGATCAATATTACCAACACCTTATAGTTTGTAAAAGACTTAGGAATGCTTGGAAATACTTTCATAGTTTTAAATGCCTTGAAGTTGATTCTCACGGAATAGATTTAAGCTTATTAATTCTTCGAACACGATCTCAAGTATATGTGCGTACAAGGTTTTGCTGATTCTGAGGTATCGAAACCAGCAAGGGGAAGGAGTAGACACACTAGAACGTTCAACAAGTACACGTGATAGAGTCCATAGCCTTTTTGATTTTAGGCCATTCCGGGAAGACAAATGTCATAACCGTAGAGAAAATTAGTGTTTTAACTTGTTATTTTCGGGTGCACTATTTCATCCACATATTGGAAGTGATATCTTGTTATTTTTAGTATGCATCATTTGAGTTCCCAAGGGGAAGTGTTGGGAGAATAATTATTTAAAACGTGAGAAGAGTTCTTTCTGATTCAATTAATGTTTTACCCGACCGATCAATCTCTAAGCTTATTCTTAAAAGAAGTAGATATATTTGATAGAAGAGGTACACATAGGTATGATGATTCCTTTAGATTGTCAGTATCTTGTTGGAAGAAATGTCTACATCTGAGACTTAGTTGACTTTGGAGTTATCATTTCGACAATTTAGAGGGAATAATTGTGACATCCGAGAGTCTTAGTTTGACTTTTTGTGTTCAATTTTTATCATCACTATCCTAAAGATAAATGCGCTCATCCGGGGACTTGATTGACTTTGGTGTTGCAAGTATCAAATAATTGAAAGTGTTATGTGTACTTCAGATTTGGTTTATACATTAAACTGCTTTATTGCTCTTGCAAGAAGTTAAATCTACTCAAGAAAGGATTGCTGATTTAGGGGGAAGCTAAGACAACTTCTTAAGAGAGACTACGGGGAAGACCTACGGCTGCTACAAAGAACCATATAGTTCTATCATATGATGTTCTCATCATTCAGGTCAACCTCGACATAAAATACTTGGAAATATATAATGAGTAGTATAGTCTTTATGGTGATAATAAAGAGTGCTTGAGTATCAAGTTTTGCAGAATTTCTAGTAAATTTAAATCTTCAAATTATTATACTCGGCAACTGACTATACACCCTCAATTATTGAGGTGGGACATTCAAAATGTTCCTTATAAAGCTTATGAATAATATGGAGAATTTCTCTCCCCGTAAGCATAAATTTTAATCTTTGATATCCAAAATTCAATAGACTTGACATTTTTTGAATAAGGGAGAAAATAATTAAAAAATATGGCTAAAACTAACTGATCTTAATAACTGCAAGTGTGCGCTCACCTATGTATGCTAAACTCTCTCGATTAATCGTTGCACATATAAAGGGGGAAGCAAATGGTCACGTGATGGCAGAACTGAGGATTGTAACCAAAGCTGACCATTTACAATTACTGCATTGGAGTTATAAGGTGGTAAGTTTTAGGTACTCATTCCCATGATACCAGCCAGAACAGAGGGATCTACCAGGGATATTACCACTAGATAGTTGTAAAGTCCTTAGGTATGATGAAAAAAGGAGTAAAGTGAGAATAAAGGAAGAGTGTAGACTGGGATGGAGCTATTATTGGAATAAACCCAACAAGGTAATAGTCATGAAGTCTCGGTAAGCACTGAAGGGGTTGAAGAATGAAAAAGAAATGTAAGGATAAATGGTGTAAAGAAAGAAGCCCTCCATACACTTAGGCAGAAACCAGGTCAATACATAAACTGTCAAAAATACTAAGGTGTTGTCTGACATTGAATATAGTCTTGGACCCAGTGACGCTATGCACAACCCTCCCTAGCCACTCAAGGTCTCTCAACAGACTCTTGTTTCATTTCTCACGGAGATTAAATGCATTTCTATCAACTCTCTCACTCTAAGTTAGTTGGTATTGAAAAGGTGGCAGTCCGCTCCAGCCTCTGATTACTAAAACCAAAGGTGCAC
The DNA here is from genome assembly GCA_026074375.1 of Tanacetum coccineum. Lineage (NCBI taxonomy): Eukaryota > Viridiplantae > Streptophyta > Magnoliopsida > Asterales > Asteraceae > Tanacetum > Tanacetum coccineum. The sequence continues at coordinate 33,566 of BQNB010037132.1, read as the reverse complement.
TATTGAGTCTAGAGCCAAAAGAGATCATCCATAAATCTTACTAGGACACTGTTCAAAGATATTTGTTGCTCACACACTATGAAAACAAGTAATAACTTAAGAGTCCTACGCATTATCCTTGTGATGAACATCAGAGTGATACTTAAGTATTCACAATGACGATGGAAATCCTGCTTGAGCCAACATCAAACAAGCTCTCGGTAGGTGACTTGTGTGATTCTATGTGAATCAAGCTCGTGATAACTAGAAAGAAACGATGGTGCGATTCTAAAATGAATCAAACTTGTTCCAGTAAATGAATTGACGGTTGATGATGAATTTTTGAAATGATTAACACTCTCGATGTGTTACAAAACCACTTTAGCAAGTGACATGTCGATTGATTTTCAAATCAATTTTTTCTATTCAATCGGTGAGACAGTAACTCACTGGTTCACTCTTATTATGTTGTCTGCTTTGAGACATTCTGATAATGAGAACATGATAAGTACGATGAATCTAATACACATGTGTTAGAAAGATTCAATACTGCAAAGCTGGAAATCATGTCAAGGAGATTCTTCTTAAAATTAAATCTACCTGATCATAGGTTGATCCTCACGAAGTTCAAATTTTTACTCCAACCCAAACCCGGGGACAATACAAAGCTATATTCGTTCCCCCGCTTTATTGCTAATTGTTTTAATGCTTGATATTTAAAGATGGAGGTGAAGGTACCTGATTCCAGCTGTCTCAAAGATTCATAACCACATGCTCATACACAATCGACAAATATAAAGACATCATGAAAGCTCAAGTACATGTTTCAAGACTTCCGCTACTCTGATACCGTACGTCCTTCTTGAAGCGACGAAGTGTTAAAGTTAAATAACTTCAAGAAAGATGCATTATTAAAGCTTATCATTAACAAATCATGAAGGGTGATATCGTCAAAAACCCCCTATATATATATATATATATATAATATATATATATATATTATATATATATATATATATAATATATATATATATATATATAATATAATATAATATAAATATAATACATATACGTAAGCAAAGTATCATATAAATTATTCTTATGAAAGAATAATAAGTAATCAACACGGGTATCGTTCTCCTCGGTGAGAGGTGAATGAAAATTCACGTTCATATCATAAATCGAGCTTGATTGTCATTTAAGTTTTGGATTGATTTCTAAATCTAATATCGCAAAAGGAACGAAATTAAAGGCACGCTAAACTAGAAATTAAAGCAATTTTTAAAACTTAACGACATTTAAACACTTAATGATTAATTAACGACTAACGGACTAACTGATAAACAAAAATCATCAAAATAAACTCTAAAAACTTAAAATGCAAATTTCTTAATCTAAAATGATAAAATTAATTTTTAGAAACAAAAAAAAATTTGTATTCTTATTATTTTTAAAACTAATTTTAAAGCTTTTTAAACTAAAAATTCAATTAAAAATATTAAATGAAAACTAAAAATTATGAAGAAAAAAAAATTCAGAAAAATACTAGAACTTATTCTAAAGGTTTAGGAAGAAAAATGGAATTCATAGCCTATTCCAATAAGCTATGAAAATTTAATTAAGCAAATAAGCCAAAACTGAAAATGAGTATTAATAATAAATGGTAAAATTAAGCAACTTTAACAAAAGGACTATTGGCCAGATCTCACTAATAAGCTAGAAAAAAGCATAAAAGAAAGTGGCAGATTGCAAACTAGCAATTTAAGACCTTTAAAAGATATGCTAGAACTGTTTGGCATTTTGGACTCAATAAGCAAATAAGAAAAGCAAATAAGCTAAAACAGACATAAAGCTAAATCTAATAAGCACATATGACTAGGAAATAAGCAAAAAGAATAAGCTGAAAGAAACTTAAAGGCAATAGTACAACAAACTCTAAGGACACTTTCAAAGGATTTTTACCTACTTTAGGCTAACTTTTAGATCTAATAAGCACTAGTAATAAGCTAAGAAGCAAAAACAGATCAAAAATTAGACTCAATAAACATAAATAAGCTAGATTTTAGCAAAACACTTAAGGAAATAAGCTAGAAATTAACTTATGAAATGACAGTTAACACTACTATTTTTGGCTTTTTGAAAATGAATGACAACTTACAGCTTAATTTTAGGACTCAAATAAGCAAAATTAAAAGGCAAAAAGCTTAAAACAGATTAAGACCATGACTCAATAAGCAAATCTAAACTGGAATTGAGCTTATTAAAACACTAAATAAGCCGAAAACCTAAGTTAAAACATATTGCATTCATGACTCTTTTCTTTTTACTTTTTATACTGTGACTTATGCAACTAGACTATAAGACTCCAAACTATTACTTAAAACAGATGAACCTTGATACATATAAACTTCATTAAGCTCATAAAAACCATACCTCAAATACATTTCTAAGAAAATTGACCCATAAGCTATTTGAGAAACTTTTGAACCTGCATCCTAGTACTTTTGATAACACAAGCTTATTAAAGACTATTAAGCAAAAACTTGGGTAAATTGAATTGAAAGTCAAAAACATATTACACAATAATTTGACCCCTTTTAAGCTCTTAACCTAAACACTCCTTTAGATTTTTGAAAACCATTTTAAAAGCTTAAACAGACCTAGATATGCTTGGATTTTTGAAAACAGATAGAGTACTAAGCTTATTAAAGACTATTAAGCAAAAACTTGGGTAAATTAAGCACTAATTGATAAGCTATAACTAATAAGCTATTTTAACTTCTAAATGAGAAAATTTAAATAAAACTTAAACTAAACTAATTTAAACTAAAAAGTAGACATATTAAGCTAACAATAGACAAAATAAGCACATATAAGCATAGGATAAGCACAAATAAGCAGAGCAATAAGCTAAATGAGAATTTAAGCTTAAAAGAGAAAAAAATAAATGTACCTTGATCCTAGCTAAACAGGGATCTAAATAGCTTTTACAAGCTTAGATCTATAAGCTAGCTTTAAAATAAGCTCTGAATAAGCCCTATAAGCCCTTTCATTTTTAGCTTATCTTCCAAGTGGCTTATTCAATTTTTGAGGTAATTTGAGTAATAAGCTTATTTAGTTAAGCTTTAAGCAAGCTTAACTGAATAAGAGATAGCTTCTTAGGAAATGAAAACTTATTGAGCGTATTAACTAGTATCTAAATTTATTGTTAACAAATTTGCATAAAGTAGAATACGAATTTAACACAAGATTTAACAAACAAACAAACTGAAATTTTATTAACTTTTAAAAGATTACAAGCTGAAAATGAGATTACATGAAGAAAAACTCCAATAAGCTAAACATTATACTAAAAAGCTACTCAATAAGCTACACTAAAGCTAGATAAAGAAGAATGCTTCTGTGTGAAATCCAACCACTATTTATAGCCTGCAGAAGACGTTTCGGGAGCTATAGGCCTCGTCCCATACACATCAATCCCTATCCTTCATTTGATAACCACCCCCTCATCCATTGTTATGGAGCCTATGGTCAACCTCCACGTTTACAGAAAAAGCACCAATGAGGGGAGTGTGGGATTACCAGTGTGGCATAATGAGAGTGTCAGATGCGTCAGCTTAGGCTTCTAGAAGGGTACGTGCGTGGTAAACATGTTTTGATTTTTTACCCTGTTTTTCGTACTGTGAATGTATAAGAGGGAGGGAAAATGGGAAGAGAGATCAAACATGATATAATTTTTGACTTGTGTTTATATCTTTGACCCGGGTTATAAGTGGGCTTTGACTTGGGCTTGGATATGGGGTAAAGGATTAATGGATTGGATTAATTTGATTTAAAGGCTTATAAAAGGCTTAAGGTTTATAGTATCAAACTTAATGGGCTGATCCGGCCCATTAAATGGGTACGGGATAGCCCATTTAAAGATTTATGTGCTTTCGGCTTCGATTTCTTGCACTCTTCCAATCTCATGCTCGGATTTGTCCATTTTAGCTTTGTTTTTGTCCTTTTTGATATATCCGATACGTGCACCACATAATTCACAAAACACACATATACAATGTATTTTTCATGTATTATTGGTCATTTAAGCACATTTTAATAAGGTAAATTGATATGTGATTAAACACATATCAAAAATCCCATATACTAAGTTATTGCCGTGTCCTCATGCAATGTCATATACACACATAAAAAACTAAAAATTTTACCCTCCTTAGACTAATTTCTTTAAAAAGTAGCAAAGTGTTCATCTAAGGGATAAAGAAATCAATAGTTTTAAAACTCCCTGTTTTACCATTTCTTTATATATATATATATATATATATATATATATATATATATATATATATATATATTTATTTTTCGCAAGTGACTACATGCTCGACTTTCATTATTTAATAATAACTTATAGGATCACAGCACAAGAAACTCTTATAAATAGTGTCCAAAAGGATAAATTCATCGTCTTCGATTTTTCACCTGCCCCAAACCAAGCTTAAAAACGAAATCATTGTTAAATACAAGTTAATATGCTAACACTACTTATAATTGTAATTTGTGTAAGTCTAGACTAACTTTCCACTCCTAATGGATAAATATCAATAAATGTGTATGTGCTCATTTCAAATTTCGACCATCCAATCGCTTTTTTTAAGAAAGTTGTAATCCCTCTAAATGTAACGTTCCACCCAAGAATTATGATTTTGAAGGCGAGATCATTCCATGTAGCGACTTTCTTTTCGGCACATCCCAGCCGAGACCGGCTTAGGTGACCAGGCTTTTGACACCCCACAGAGAATAGTATCGGAACTCACGGACCTTTGGTTTCAAAAACTCTTTGGCTTCCAGTTAAATAAATACTTCATTTAGAAAGACCACACTTAAAACGAAATAGTCTTAGTTTAAAAGCATATTTAAATTTAAGAAAAAGATGTTTTCCCTATATTTATTCAAACATATACATTACACTTAACATTAATATAATTATACTTATAACCTCCACCCTTTAAACGAACTGTCACATCGGTATGCGAGCCGACCATGATCCAGTTGTCTTATTTCGGCTTCGGACCTTGCCTTATATGAAGACTGTCACATCGGTATGCAAGCCGACCATGATCCAGCAATCTGACAAGGATTATTATTATTATAGCCAAATTTCAAGTCCTGTTGTCTTTTAACTACCTAGACAAAGGTATCGAGCTGTCAGGAATCGGTAGCCTATTTCCCCACAACATTTACAAAACCTCGATGTGTACCTTAATTTCATCAGAAGGAATCTCTACGAAGGGATTTAAACTAAGAATCGAAAAAACCAAAGTAACATTATTTATTTATCAATTTTACAACGTTTATTAAGCTGGTGGGAGCAAAAAGCCACAATTAACCTCTATGAGCTCTAAAGATATCCAACTACTCCACGCTTAGCATCTAACTTTTATTTAACTCTATCATTTTTTGTTCTTCGCAAATTTAAAATCATTAATAAAAAGATCCGCGAATGCTTAGTCTAATAAAATCAAGCTTTGCATATTTAAAGTCTATTATAAAAACTTGCAAACTCTTGGCTTTTTCAAGCTAGAATTCGCGTTTTAAAGCTTCTTGTATAAAAGACTAGCAAAAGTTTTAATTTATATAGTTTAAGGGGCAAGCTATAGCGCAACATGCTCGATCTAGTCAAAATTTATTCTTGTTCTCACCATTGGAAAGTCAACATTTGTGTCAAAACACTTATTTTATTTTTGAATTTTTTTTAATTTTGGCATAAAATCACATATTTTTGGTACTTTTAGTGGAAAAATGAAGTTATGTGAAGACAAAGCAAATACAAGTAAGATCAGATCGATAGATACCCCCACATACTAGAACTAAACATTGTCCTCAATGTGGGGTTGCCACCCCCATATTAAAATTAGTGCATAATCCTAATATAAAGGGGTCTCTACATAAATCTAAAGCCGTTTATTAATTATGCTAATAGATAAACGTTAGTCAATAAGATCTAGGATATCGGATTCCCATATATAAGCATGCTAAGGATTGAAGATTGAGTGAACGATGGACAAAACCACGAGCACGAGAGTATTCAAAACCTAGGGCAATCCTGAACATAAAACACAAGCCACAAAACACGAGAAAGGAAGAGGTGAACCTCCTCACGTCATACTTATTAGAAAATAGAAAAAGAAGATAAAAACACAGGTTGCCTCCCGAGAAGCGCTTGTTTTTGTTAACCGAGTCACGAGCCTGACTCGACCCCAAATTTAGTGGTCTATGGGGAAGGTTTGGAGATCCAGGACAACCTTGGGTGGTATGTCCCCTCCAAAATAATGATTGAGTCGATGACCGTTCACCTTGAAGTTTGGTCCATCGGTTTGAGATAACTCGACGGTACCATAAGGGAAAACTTGAGTAACAATGAACGGTCCGGTCCAACGGGTTTTGAGCTTGCTCGAGAAAATCTTTAATCGATAATTGAAAAGAAGAACTCGATCACAAACGTTAAAAACGCGGTTCTTAATCTTGGAGTCATGAATCTTCTTTGTTTTCTCTTTGTAGATTAAAGAGTTCTCGTAGGCTTGATCCCGGAGTTCATTTAATTTATTCATTTGAAATTTCTGGTGATCACCCGCGGACTTGAAATCAAAATTGTAATGCTTCAAGGCCCAATAGGCCTTGTGTTTAAGGTCAATAGGAAGATGACAAGCCTTTCCGTACACAAGCTTATAAGGAGTGCACCTGATGGGTGTTTTAAATGCAGTATGGAAGGCCCAAAAAGCATCATCTAACTTATCGGACCATGAAGCACGATTTTTACCTATGTTCCTTTCCAAGATACGTTTCAAACCACGCTTTGAAACCTTCACTTGTCCACTAGTTTGTGGATGATACGCGGTAGAAAGACGGTGGGTAAATCCATACTTAAGCATGACCTTTGCGAATTGGTCATTGCAAAAATGATTACCATGATCACTAATTATAGCACGAGGAGTTCCAAATCGAGCGAAAAGAGATTTCAAAATTTTTATGACAACTCGGGCCTCATTAGTGGGGAGCGCTTTCGCTTTAACCCATTTAGACAATTAGTCAACGGCTATGAGAATGTACTTGTTCCCTCGGGAAGATGGGAACGGGCCCATAAAGTCAATGCCCCAAACGTTAAAGATCTCGCATACTTGAATAGCATTTTGGGGCATTTCGTCCTTTTTCGAGATTTTGCCTTGACGTTGACATGAGTCACATGACTTCAACATTTCATGGGCATCGCGATAAATCGTCGGCCAATAGAAACCGGAATCAAAGACTTTCTTAGCGGTGTAGTTCGCACCATGATGTCTCCCGGTGGGTCCATTATGGCAAGCCGTGAGGATATCAACGGCTTCTTGTCCGTAAACACATCATCTAATCACTTGATCCACACAAATTATAAACAAGTAGCGGTCGTCCCAAAAATAATGCTTCACATACTTAAAGAATTTTTTTCTTTTGTTGGGACGACATCTGTAATGCCCCGACCCAAAAGGGTAGAAGTATTACAAATATGGTGTGACATCAAAGGCATACATAATCATAACACAAGCATCTGAAGGTCTCGAGAGGAAATGTTTCATTAATTTCCTTTTTCTCGAGATCAACTTGATGAGGATTTTCTAATCTCAACAAGTGGTCGGCCGCGAGATTCTCCGCTCCTTTTTTATCACGAATAATGACATCAAATTCTTGGAGTAGGAGAATCCACCGGAGCAATCTCGGTTTAGCATCTTGCTTAGCAAGAAGATATTTGAGAGCCGAGTAGTCCGTATACACTATGGTTTTTGACAAGACTAAATAGGACCAGAATTTCTCGAAAGCATACACCACGACTAATAATTCTTTCTCCGTAGTAGTGTAATGAGCTTGAGCATCGGTCATAGTCTTGCTTGCATAGTATATAGGCTAAAAATGTTTGGTCTTACGTTGCCCCAGGACTGCACCCACCGCAAAATCACTAGCATCACACATAATCTCAAATGGTAGGTCTCAATCGGGGGCAACTAAAATCGAAGCTTCTGTTAATTTTTTCTTAAGAGTTTCAAACGCTTCAATACATTCTTTCGAGAAGATGAACGGGGATTCTTTTTCTAAAAGATGGGTCATCGGCCGGGCGATTTTAGAGAAATCTTGAATAAATCGACAATAAAACCCGACGTGGCCTAAAAAACTTCAAACGCCTTTGATGGAAGTAGGATGAGGTAGCTTTGCTATTACATCAACTTTAGCCCTATCGACCTTAATCCCAGATTTAGAGATCTTATGGCCGAGGACAATGCCCTCTTTGACCATGAAATGGCACTTCTAAATGGGAGAGGCAAGATGAGAAGGAATCCCCGAAGACCGAGAAATCATCCATGAAGACCTCCATTATTTCCTCGATCATGTCATGGAAAATAGCCATCATGCACCTTTGGAACGTGCCCAGAGCATTACATAAGCCGAAAGGCATATGTCGGTAGGCAAACTTCCCATAAGGGCTGTTGATCCCAATAGAATAGATCTTGCTTAGCTTGTATAAGCCTAAGTTGTATTGAATAAATGGGGGGGGGGGGGGGGGGGGGGGGGGGGTGGGGGGGGGGGGGGGGGGGGCGGGGGGGTGGTGGGGTGTGGGGGGGGTGGGGGGGGGGTTGTGGGGGGGGGGGGTTATGGGGGGTTGCGGTGAGGTTGGAGGGGTGTTATTTGTATTTCTTATGAGTATCATTGACTAATTCTGCATAATCTTTGGATATCCCACAAAATCAAACGTTCCCGGCCGAAGTCGTTGCGTTGAATTACATGAGTTGTTTTGGATTAAGGTAGCCAAACAACTAAGATAGAAACTTTGATGAGAATATCAAAGACTATGCAGAATCTAGTCAATGATACTAAGAAGAATTTCAATGAAACAATAATAAATAAGATCAATAACAAACAGTTTACCAAACTTTCAGCCTCAATATAATACGAACACTCTTAATAGTGTTAGGGTTACAAAACCTTGAAGCTATATTGATATTAAAACAAAACAATTTCTAGATATCTAACTCTATGCCCTATGACCTCCTTTTATACACCAAGGAGTCCTAACCGGCTTACAATATTTTCTTATGTTATCATGATCTTTTAAACAAATAACTTATACGTATCTTTTACAAAAATATCTCATACTTATCACATAAGCAATCTTAACGAAAGTCTTTTGATCTCTTCTCTGTCAGCATAAACTCTTCCAGCAGTTATAATCTTTAAGCAATTGTAACTTTTACACCAACAGTAGTAACTTTTGTACTGGCAGCACTAACTGTGTACAAGCAGCATTAACTACTTAGAAAGTTTTCTCAATCTTCATCAGCAGTACTAAGTTACACTAGCAGTAGTAACTTGCAGTAGTAACAAAATATCTAGCATATTAAACTTATACTAGCAGTAGTACCTAGCAATCAGACAAATATAGCAGCTAGCATATAACTAGCAGTACTAACTACTAGCATAATTTATCATCAAGATTACTAATAGCACTAATATGCCTTAGCATCATAACTAATTACCTAACAGTCCATAACTTCCACCTAGCAATAGTAACTTCTAAACATCATCAAGAGGCTTTTAATCTCAACAATCCTCCCTTAAACTTGTTATTTATCTTCAAAATCATCAAGTTTCTTCATTAAAAGCTTCATCAATCACCATGAGGATGATTCTAAACACTTCATTGTTTATTGAGCTATTTTGTCATAAGGTTAAGAAGCTGATAACACATTTCATTCCAATAGTCAGCTTGCAGCTTCTTATTTAGCATATCAGTGATTGTTATCAGGTGTAAGGTGATTATCTCTCTCTAACTACAAATAGCCCATGCATATCTTAAAAACCTCACAAGGTGTATTCCACAGGAATCATATAGCCCACCAAACCAATACTTTCTTTCCTTGTAAATTCCTCCATACTAGATCATCTACATGATGTTCAAACATAGTCTTCAGATCACCCCATAGCACTCTTCATATCTCATCTGGCCATGAATTCCCCCCATGCTTATCTTTAACACAACTTCCATAGATTTTCCAAGTCTCTCTGTCAAACTCCTTGACAGTTGACTAAATAATAAGTTAAGTCTGGCACTATCCATCAGCTCTCATTATTTCATAATAGCCATTCCTTCCTTTTCTATGAATCTGGAAATTTACAATGGGTGCAGGCTTGGTAGCTAGAGGTATAGCATCAATGCCACTTCATCATCTTAGCCAATCTTAGAGCATTGTTTTTATATCTACTTCTCTTTATCATCTGTCCATTTTCTGTTTTCATTGCTACTCTTGTTCTAAGCTCTTCTCATGCTCCTCTTAAACCTACTTTCTTGTGCCATCTCTTGCATCAACTTTCTTGACCCTCTTCACCAACTCAGTATCTATATCAACAAACATGTTTACCCTTGTCATGGCTTTATCAAATAACTTCTGAATTTCTGCAAATGACTTGTTCTTCAATTGACTTTGCTTGTAACCAGCCATGTTTTTCAGATAAGTTGACATTGTACTTTTCTTTTGTGCTTTAGTTGGTGGCTTGTTCCTCTTTTCTTGAGCTCTTAATGCTGCAAAGTGTTTCTTTCTCTTCTCCAAGAGTTCTACAAACAATCTTGCCTTCTCTTCATCTGTCAATTCTTCTTGCTCTCTTGCTTGTAATCTTTCAGCCAATAACCTATCAGCCTCTATCATTGCTTGCACATTATCCCATGAAATGTTGGCTTCTTCAACTTTCTCAGCCTTCTCTCTTGCAAGTCTTGCTTGTTCTTCTTCTTTAGCTTGTAGCTTGAAAGCAAGTTCTTCATCAAGTCTTATTTGTTCTTTCATCTTTAAAGGCTTCTCAGGTTCAATCATCTTAGCTTTGCCTTTATCCTTGATGTTTGAAGGTATTGGTGTTAGTGTTGTTCTTGTTGTAGATTCACTAGGGTCTCTAAAAGTAATGCTTTTAGCTTTGGGTATTGTTGAGGGTGTTGTTGTGGTTGTACTCTTCACTGGCTCTTGTACCACAACCTTAGGTTTTGCACTCCTCAATTCAGCCGACAAAGTGATCTCTTCAGTAGTAATTGTTGCAGCAGCACTAACTTCAGCAGTACTAACTACTTCTTCAACAACTTTTTCACTTTGCTCTGCAACAAACACTTCTTCACCATTAAAAACATCTGTATCAAACATTTGAGCATCATCATACCTCCCCTGAGTTTCATCAACCAATGTAACTTCTGCATCTTGGTCAATGTTAGTAATTTTCCTCCCCTGTTTAGATGCATCCTCCTGATCACCCAAACCTTCATCTTTAGAGGAAACAACTTGTGCAGATCTACCAACCTTGAATAGTCTTTTAAGCTTGTGAGTTCTTGACCTTTGTTTCTTCTCAAGCTTCTTGACCCTCCTTTTTAAGCTGTCAATCTCCAGTGCCTGAGTGGTCTTTGTGTGTTCCAAATCAAGAACCATGTTTTGTAAGTTGGTACATAGTGTCATTAATTCTTCAAGTTTTAGTATATCCTTACCACTGAGCAGTGGATCATTGGAATGTGTAGGTACATTTTCCTTATTGGCAGCCTCATCTGCTATAGGCTCTGTAGGACCACTGGATTAAGGAATCTTAGTGTCTTTTCTCTTTGGCTTCCTTGGTTTTTGTTTCTTCTAGGGTTGAGAAGTTGATGGTTGAGTAATAATGGGTGTGTGATGGGGATCAGTAGGATTAGTTAAACCTTCACCTATTTCTTCCTAAGCTTGAACCATCATGGTTGGAAATAAGGGTGTAACTGCTCTAGAGAATCCTTTCCCAACCCTTTTCATATTGCCAAATACCTTCTTTGTGTGAGAGGTTGTAACAAAAATTTCATCATGAGTAGACATATCACCAACTTGTTTATCCAGAAAGACTTGCACAAACCTTGGATACATTAAAAATTTGACACTACTATCCATATTCTTCACCATACTTTCAAAGATATACTTAGAAAAGTTAAATTTCTAGTTTGTGGCTAAGCAGATTATTGCAGAGGCCATAGTGCTATTAAATTCGTTCCATGCAGTAGACTTAGCACTTAGGCATTGCAGAATAGTATGAATTAAAAACTTCCATTGAGGAGAAAAGAAAGCCTTGTAAAATGTAAGCTTCTGAGAAAGTTTTTCATACCCCATATGTGTAAGATGCTAAAAAATAGTGGCATTGGGTAGACAATCAGTACCTTTAGCATCTTCCAGTTGAAGATCTCTCCTTATTATGGATTCAGTGATGATCACCTTCTTCCTATCCACTAGGGCGTGCAACTGAACTTCTCCATTAACAGTTTTCACCTTTGCAGTAGCCCAAAACTGCTCAATACATGAAGTATAGATTGTAGGATTAACCATTAACGCATATTTGATAGGATTCGCATTCAAGAAATCCACAATTTGCTCAAACCCTTCACTTTCAGTGGGTTTAGCCAAGAACGCGACCATGTTGTGTGAATCAGCAAACTTTAGAGCAGACATTGTGATGGGTTTTGATAATAAATGATAAAATTGAGTTAGGGTTTATGATTATAGAGTATATGAAAGATTGAAATCGATTAAATGATTGAATGAAATCCTTTATCAAAGTATTTATGAAAATACCCTCAACATCATTAACGTTCACCAGCAGTTGTAAGTTATGCCTAGCAGCATTAACTTTTAACTAACAGTAGTAAGTAACCCAGCAGTAGTAACTCAGTAGTAAATTAAGCCTAGCAGCATTAACTTACAACTAGTAGTAGTAAGTTATGCCTACAAAACATAAACTTTCTCCCATAGCACAGTAAGTTTATGCCTAGCAGCATTAACTTTGAATCACCAACATTAACTCTAATTCCTTTCTAATCAGCATTTCCATCATCAAATTAATATTTTAACTTACAAATTCTCTCTGTCTATTTTTGATTTCTCTCAATTCTTTTAGCTCATAATTCTTTCTGTCTATTTTTGCTATATTCAACTCTCTTTCTGTTTTTTCAGCTCACAAATTCTCTCAATTCTTTTACTCACCAAATCACTCTGTCTGTTTTTATCACACATCTCTCTTTCGGTTTTTCAATCTCACTAATTCTCTCTATTCTTTTACCTTACCATTTTCTTAATAAGGACTAGAGATTTAGCATTCTAATACTAGCAATCAGATATTGAAATCTACTTACGTCAAATGCTTTTGTAAGCAAATCTGCAACATTCTTGTCAGTATGAATCTTGATCATTTGAATTAGCTTCTTTTCATTGGAATCTCTGATAAAGTGATGTCTAATCTCAATGTACTTTGTTTTTAATGAAAAACAAAATTCTTAACTATGCATATAGTACTCTCATTATGAATATAGATCTTTGTATGCATAAAGTTATACCTATAATCCAGCAATTGATTTTGAATCCAAAGCACTTGGCCACAACAACTTAAAGCAGCTACATATTCAGCCTCAGGTGTGGAATTAGCAACCACAGTTTACTTCTTGCACTGCCATGAAATCAATCTACATCCTAGAAATTGACAACCTCCTATTGTGGACTTCCTATCTAAGCTTGCTTCTGCATAGTCACTGTCAGTATATGCCACCAAATCAAAAGGTGAATCCTTATGATACCAAAGGCCCAATTTAGGTTGACCTTTAAGATATCTAAAAATTCTTTTCATAGCATGAAGATGTGACACTTTTGGGTTAACTTGGAATCTGGCACATACACATACAATAAACATTATATCTGGTCATGAAGAAGTAAGATACATCAATGAGCCAATCATTGATCTATACATGTATCATCCTACGATCTTTTGAGCAAAGGCTTATGGGTTTTCTATGGTTGTGTTTGCTGTTTTGACATCACTAAAGCCAAATTTCTTCAAAATCCTCAGTCATATACCTATCTGGTTTATAAAGTATCCCCATCTTCCTTCGCATTCTCACTTGCATTCCTAGAAAAGAATGTGAGTTCACCCATAGAAACTCATCAAAAACTTCTATATGTCATCATCTTCTCAACCTCTGTGCATAACTTCTTTCTTTTGTAGACACCTAAAAATGAATCATCTACATATACCTGTATATTAGAAAATATCACCTTGTCCCCCTCTTGCTAAACAAAGTTTTGTCTTATCTTCCTCTCTGAAACCTATTCTTTTCTAACAATAAGTGGACAAGGTCTCATACCAAGCTCTAGGAGCTTGATGCAATCCATAGAGAGCCTGTTCTACTTTGTAAACTATGTCAGGGAAGTCTGGATCTTCAAATCCCGGTGGTTGACAAACATAGACTTCCTCTTCAATCTTACCATAAAGAAAAGCACTCTTGACATCTATCTGGTACACCACAAAGTCTTTAGATAAGGCATAGGCTAAGAATAGCATAATTGCTTCAATTTTAGCAACAGGGGCAAAAACTTTATCATAGTCAATCCCTTCTTCTTGTGTGTACCCTTGAGAACCAATCTTGCTTTGTTCTTTATCACAATACCTCTTTCATCATTCTTGTTCCTGTAAACCCATTTAGTACCTATGGCCCTTTTTCCATTTGGTAAATCCACCACGGTCCAAACCTTTTGTAATTTGAATTGTAGAAGCTCATCCTGCATAACTCCTATCTAACTTGGATCCTTCAATGCTTAGATTACCTTCTTGGGTTCTTCTTGTGATAAAAAGCAAGCAAACAAATAATTTTGAAAGTCTTTATGGTTTGTTCTTTGCTGAACTGAACTAAACAAACCATGTTCTTTCAAATTCTTTGTCATTCTTCTTGTTTGAGGTACTGAATTCAAGTCTCCAATGATTTGGTCAATTGTATGATCTTTATGTATCTTATATTTGGAAAAGACTGACCAGGCCCTAAATGCATCTAAATTGTTCATGTCAGCCTCTGCACCAACATTTTCATCATCATCTGAATAAACAATATCATCATTTCAGCATATTTAGATCATTTGGAAGTTCAATGCTAGTTTTTGAATCAACAACATTAACTTCTGTGCCAACAGCATTAACAGTTAAACTAACAGCATTAACATTATTAGTGCTGTTTCCATCACTAGCAGTATTAATATTGTATTGTCTGTTAATATAATCATCCCTTTTCTTGATTAATCCTGGGGCTCCCTCTGTACTTGAACCTCACTATCTTTCCTTTTCATTGTATATCCACTTTCATATCCTGGAACTACAGCATCCTTCATTTCCTCCTCCCCTCATGGTTTGAATCCAGCATCAGGAGAATCCTTTGAACTAAAAGAGAATAGTGGATCTTGAGTCCATAATGGTAGCAGTATGTAATCTTTGCCAGGTACTATCTCCACTCTAGTTTTACTTGCATTGTCACATGCTTTTGTACATGCATTACCATTAGACTGATTTCTTGCAACAACTGGCTTATAGTTCATAGAATTTGTTAGTGCAGTTCCTATATCAAAAAAGCCAATTAGGACCTAACTTCATTCAATATTAGATGTATTTACCCTAAATATGTAATTCAGGTTCTCTTTTTACTATCCAATTCTACTGATTAAATACTCTTAATGCTTTGCCTAATTGGTAGACATCCTACAAAGAACCCTTCATCATCCTTTCTATCAAACTTACCTAAGTGATCTATGGTATTAAGGATTATAACAGGACACCCAAATGGTCTCATAAAGCTCAAAGCAGGTTTTCTACCTAGAAAAAGTTCATAAGGGGTCTTGTTGTGAGGCTTGATAACTAACACCCTATTTTGGACATAACAAGCAGTATTACTGCTTGACTCCGAAAGTTGTTGGCAATTTGATCAGCTAGTATCGTCCTATTCAGCCTCTTATTAGTTTCCTATATTTCCTTTCTGCTACTCTATATTGTTGAAGTCCTAGCAACACTAAATTCCTCTTAATACCCTTCATTTTCCACAAAACGATCATGACCCTAACTTCTTAATTCATTCCCATTGTCATAAAAACATCTACATCACTTCACCTTAAGGTCTATTAGATTTTCTATGCCAGTTATGAATGTTTTAACGATTTCACTAGTTTCATCTTTAGTGGCTAAAAAAAACCTAACTAAACACTACTAAAATCATCATGACCAACTAGGCGACATCTTCTTCAATAAACTCTTTTACAAATGCTAGGCAAACAAAATCCATGTGCAACATTTGAAATGATTGGCTGATGAACTGACTGTTTTGGATCTTACAAGAAGCCTGTGTGTTGTTTCCTTCCTGGACAAGCAACACTGTTTTGATTAATTTCAAAAAGTTTTAAAGGTAAACCCTCTTACAAGGTTCTCCTTACCAGTTTTTTCATTGTTTTGAAATTTAGCATGTCCGACCTCCTATGCCAAAGATTAGATTCATCTGGTGTGGCTTTTGCAAAGAGACAAGTGAGACCACCTTGGGGAAAAACATTCTTTAAGTCAACACTGTACATGTTATCCTTTCTAGGAACTCTAAGTAAAACATGACTTTCATCAGTTAACTTAAAGTCTGGAGACAGAACATCACATTCAGTATCAGTAAAAAGAATACTATTCTTCTTGTCACACATTTGTGAGACACTGAAGAGGTTAAACTTTAGTTCCTTTACAAAATACACATCTTCAAAATCTAATTTACCAGTTTTTATTTTACCTTTCCCAGTAATTTTCCCTCATTTGGAATTACCTCTAAAGGCAACAAATCCTCCATCAATTTCTTCATAATATGTAAGATAGGATTTGTTTCCTGTCATATGCCTAGAGCATCCACTGTCAATCACTCCTTTATTCTTCAAATCTTGCTGTGGATTGCCCTACACATAATGGTAGGAAAATTAGTTTCTTTTGGGGACCTAAGCCATTACTGACTTGGATCTGCCTTGTGCATCAATATAGTTAAATCTTTTAAAGGACATTGATGCACCATTGTTTTTGGAGACATGATCTAAAATTTTGTGCTTTGGTCTCCAAACCCAACATGCTGAGGCCTTAACATCATTTCCCTTGTTTCCCTTAACAGCACTAATAACTGTTTTTGGTCTAGCAGTATTAACCATTGTTCCCTTAACAGTATTAACCTTTTTAGTGAAATTACTGTTATTAGCTGCTGTTATTTTGTTAAAAGGCCTTCTAGCAGTTGAATATGC
Organism: Tanacetum coccineum; assembly: GCA_026074375.1. Lineage (NCBI taxonomy): Eukaryota > Viridiplantae > Streptophyta > Magnoliopsida > Asterales > Asteraceae > Tanacetum > Tanacetum coccineum. Next base: position 16,455 of record BQNB010037132.1, on the reverse strand, counting down.
ATTATTAATAACATTTTTCATGGGTCCTGCATTATTCACTGTTGTTCTTGATTGAACAGTATTAACTGGTCTAACAGTATTAACTGAAATTGGGCCAGACCTAGTTAAGACTGTTCTTGGAACCATATTCCTTTTTGGACTGGGGTGAGTTAATTTAGAGAAATTCTGTTTGTTCACCCTTTGAGTATTAGTCTAAACTGGTTTTGCAAATCTTCCATTATTATACCAGTTATTGCAATCATTCTTTAAATGATGAAAACTACCACACACATGGCAAGCTTTGTTGAACATCTCAAAATTACTCCCTAATTTTTGAGACATCTGTTGGTTCCAATAGTTTTCTCTTGTTCCCCTAGGACTATTTTGTGTTTTTGCCATTTTTATCAACTGAAATTTTTCTATAGGAGATTTAACTTGCACAGTAGACTAACAAAGTTTATCTTGCAAAACTAGGTTTATTAAACATCTCAACTGTTTTAACCTTACGCACATTTTCTTCATTACTATCAGTACCCAATCCTTAATAATTGGGGCTCTATTTTCTTTTCTAGCAGTCTCGGGTTTATTAGTCTTAACAGTACGCTTTTCAACTACAAACAACACTAACAACTCTACTCACTCAACAAAATCATATAGACTAGGATAAACTAAATCAGATTTTGGTGGCATAAAATTTCCAGTATAGGGAGGTGGGACAACATTATACCCTAATCCTGTTTTACACTTATCCATTATCTGTCTGTCTAGAAGTTTACTTAGGTTTTTTGATGAATTTTCAAATTTTTGTACTGTAAGTTAACCTCAAAATCCCCGTTTTTTCTTTTAGTAGCAAACCAACGTCCTTTACTTTATAATATCTAAATCTCTTAAATAGATTTCACGTTTTAAGAGTTTTATATCTTCCTCATACACAGACTCATTTTTTGATAAGACTAACAGTCTAGCTTCTACAGATTCTAAACCAATTTTTAAAAAGAGACAACACTTACCTACTGTTCTTAGTCTTTAACTAATTGTTTCATGTTTGTTCTTTTTAGATCTTTTACACATTCTAAACCGATGAACAACAATTTAATTGTTATCTAGATACCTCAGAGTTTGTAGAAGAAGTTGAACTTGTTAAAGAATAAGCCATGAGAGCAAAATTGGTTGGACCTTCTTCTTCTTGGTCAATCATAGCCAAAGCTATCACACTGAGACACTAAGGCATCTGAAGTAGTTTCCTCAACTGGCACAGTCCTTCTGATAGGTTCTTTGTTCTTGTTGTCTTGATTCCTAGGTGGCCTGCACTCCCTTGCAAAGTGTCATCTCTATGGCCGTATTGAAACACTCCACCATGAACTTGTCAAACCCATTTCTTTCTTATTAGCCAGTCCCAGCTTCCTTCACATATTCTTTAGGAATCGTCTTGCCCTGCATAGTCACAAGAAATGTTTCCACCCAAATTCATTTCTTCTAGGTCATCAAGATTGATTTGTTATAGATCTTCATTATCTAGTTGTGGAATACTTGGTTGGCTAGCAAAGAAGGAATAAATCAGATCATCACTCAAATTTTTAACAGTTGTTGAGCTATCTGCAACACACTGATTCTAGTAGCTAATTTACACCCTTAGCAGTAATAACTGCTCAAGGTTCACTGTCGTGCTACAAAGGACTAAGGCTACATTATGTGAGTTTGTGGTTTAGTTATATGTCCCTTATGAACTCCTGATCTCATAAGCCTTCCGAGGATGTTTGAACGAGGTCACCCAAACTCATGTCTCAATCTACTGGTTTTCCCTCCAACACAATATATACATAGTACCATTCTGTACAAACTTTCTCAAGAACTTCTGATTGATGTCTTCTGAGGGATAACTTCACCATGCTCTTCAATGACTAATGTTATCTTTAAAGCCTTTCTTAAGTTTACTTATCACTTCAATGCTAGACGCAGTCAATTTTTCATATGCTGCTTCAGAAGATTTTTCTAAGTTTTCTTTATAGCACGCGTATACCTCCAAATCTTTCTCAATAGCCAGCTTCAGTGTTTTAGCATCCTTAAATGAGTTGAACCTATAATTGATGCACATTAGGTAAGAGCCATCAATCAGAGTGATTCGAGCCTCACAACTCCGCCCTTCTGTTCCGTTCTCTTCAACACTTGTAGGAGGGATAACAGTCTCCTTACCATCAACAGTTTTTGTTACTATAGGTGCATTACCATTTTCTATAATCTCCCATAGAGTGTAATCAACGCACTGTAGGTACTGCTTCATCCTCATCTTCCAGAGATCATACTCACTAGGTTGGAGTATGGGTAGCTTGATGGTTTGAGTAGTTTGAGAATCCATTGCTTCTTGAAAAAGTAGATCTTGTGTGTAGTAAAGTTTCTTCTTATTCAAAGCTTCTCACAAGCTCTGATACCATTGTGTTGATCCCCAATAGAATATATTTTTTAGCTTAGCTTGTATAAGCTCTAAGTTGTATTTAATAAATCCAAAACACTATGATAGAAACTTTATTTGATTGTGAATATTAAATACTATGCGGAATCAGATACTAAGAAAATATCAAGAACCAGTAAAAAATTAAATCAATAACAAACAATTTACCAAACTTTTCAGCCATCAATATAAAACGCACACTCATAATAGTGTTAGGGTACAAAACCTTGAAGCTATATCGATATCAGAAAAACAAAACGATTTCTAGATATCTAACTCTATGCCCAAGAGGACACCATTTATACACCAAGGAGTCTAACCAGCTTATAGAAATATTCCTAATATTATCATGATCTTCTAAACAAATAACTTATACGTACATTTACACAAATAACTCATACATATCACATATGCAAGTCTTATACTGATAAGTCTTTGATCTCTATCTCATGTCAGCAAAAACTCTTCCAGCAGATTGTAATCCGTTTCAGCATTGTAACTTTCACACCAACAGGAGTACACTTTTGTACCAGCAGCACTAACTGTGGTACAATAAGCAAAAACTACACATAGAAAGATTTCGTCAATCAACACACCAGTACTAATTTACACTAGCAGTAAGTAACATATACTAGCAGTAGTAACATATACTAGCAGTAGTAACTAGCAGTACTAATATACACTAGCAGTAGTAACTTACATTAGCAGTACTAACTACTTAGCATATTTTTCATTAAGATTACTAACAGCATTAATTTATGCTTAGCAGCAGTAACTAATACCTTAACAGTCTTAACTTCTACTTAGCAGTAGTAACTTCCAAACAGCATCAAGAGGCTTTTAATCCCAACAAGGGCAAGTGAAGGTGGTCTTGTCTTGGTCTTGCAGGTCAATAAGAATCTGAAAGTATCCGGAAAATCCATCTAAAAAGCAATAGTATTCGTTCCCTGCTAAACGTTCAAGCATCTTGCCCATGAAAGGCAACAGGAAATGGTCTTTACGAGTAGCATCATTAAGCTTCTGATAATCATACAAACACACCATCTGGTGACTAGCCTTGTAGGAATCAACTCATTATCTTCATTCGTCACAACGATCATACCTCCCTTTTTGGGCACACAATGAACGGGGCTTACCCACGGACTATCGGAGATAGGGTAAATCAATCCGGCATCAAGGAGTTTGATAACTTCCTTTTTGATCACCTCATGATTTTTTGGATTCACCCTTCTTTGATGTTGGACTGCTGGTTTAAAGTCATCCTCCATTAATATTTTGTGAGTACAAAATTGAGGGTCAATGCCCTTAATGTCGAAAATTCTTCCAATCCGAAGGCACACTTATGATAGACTTTCAAAACCTTTAGAAAGGTTGGGCTTTATCCTCATCTTTTAAGTTTTTAGCAATTATGATGGGTAATTTATTAGTTCTCTCCAAAAATGCATACTCAAGATGAGAAGGTAGGTCCTTGAGCTCAAGCTCCGGAGGATCATCAATAGAAGATTTTATCATTTTAAGTTCCTCAAAATGAAGTTCTTTCGGAGGGAGAGGAGATGATGGATCATCATTTAATAACTTTTCAAGTAAAAGAATGTCTCTCTTCGGATCAAAGTCGGTATCATCAATTGGTGGAATTGAATCACTTCTAAGAAAAGCCTCGTTCTCTTCCAAAATGAAGTCACCTCCCTCAAAAGGAGTGAGAGAATGGGAAGAGGTAGTAATGATAGGATCTGAAGACGGAGTGGGATTGCCACTCTTAGAACTATCTAAAAATATGAGCACCTCTTGAGTACACTCCTCACATGTAACGTCTGTGACATCAATTCGATTAATCGATTCATCATCATATCTATAGGATTATCTCGAAGTGTGTCCGACATTAAATGTTATGGCTTCATCATTGACTCAAAGAGTTAACTCTTCACTGTGTACATCGATTAATGCTCGTGCTGTCCTTAAGAAAGGCCTCCGGATAATGAGGGGAACTCGAGGATCGACATCATAATCGACAACAACAAAGTTGGCCAGAAAATAAAACTTTCCTACTTTCACAAAGACATCTTTGGCAACACCAACCAGATAAGCAACCAATCAGTTTGCGAGCTCGAGAGTCATGCAAGTAGGAGTAAGTTCCGGGAGCAAAAGCTTCTTCCATACGAAAAGAGGCATTAAGTTGATGCTAGCGCCAAGATCGGCTAAGGCTAAGCACTCTTCTAGCTCTGGAAAATCACAAGGAATAAGAAATTGCAGGGGTCTCTAAATTTTTTGGGCAACTTTTTAAGGAGCACCGCCGAACAATTCTCATTTAATGGAGTATTTTCCAATTCGAATAATTTCTCCTTATTACTAAGGAGACTCTTAAACGTAGAAGCGAACTTAGGCATGTGAAGAAGAGCATCCGCAAAGCTAATGTCGAAATGTAATCTTTGAAAGATTTGAAGGAACTTCAACATTTGATTATTAGCCTTCTCTCGGAGATTTTGGTCGTTAAGCCTTGAAGGATAAGGTATAGAAGGTTTAGGATTAGGCTTTGGAACAACATCAGGCTCTAGAGTAGGAACTTGAACAACCGGAGGTTGGGCGTGTGTGGTACTTCCTGAACTTGTAGTTTGCACCTTGTCTTTTGTCTCCTCTGGTTCACATTCCACTTCCTTTGGAAGAGGAGAAGAAGTAGGTGGAATCGTAGGTCCATCATAAGAAACACCACTTCTGGTAGTAATAGCTTTCAAGTTACCTCTCGGGTTAGCAATGGTATTACTAGGAAGTGATCCCGAACCTGAGGGACTTTGCATTTGAAAAAAACTGCTCATCATGTTTTTTAGCTCATTGCTCTGATTCATCATTGTAGTCTGGAATTCATTCTTCAATTCTGTCTTCATATTACTTATTTGATTTTGCATAGCTCTCATATTAACATCATTAGTCTTTATGTAGTTTGAGAAATCATTCGAAGGTCCAACTTGAGTTTGATTAAACGGAGCTTGATAATTCTGATTTCCTTGATTGAAGTTATTTCCTCGATTCTGATTGTATCCTTGATTCTGATTATACCGGTTTTGACTGTTCTGCACGTTTGGTTGAGGAAAACCGAGTGGTCTCATTTGATTTCTAGCACGATAATTAGTTTCTCCCTGAGGACGGTATCCGTGACCTCCTTAATTGTAGGTCCCTATGGTTGCAGAAGCATTAAAAGTATTGCCATCGGTAGCATGACACTCATAGTAAGGATGCGGTCCACCACAAGTAACACAAGTTTCTTCTATAGCTTTAACGGGAGCTGGTGAAGGGGTCTTGTTCTGAAGAAGCATAGTCTTAACGACATCAGTAAGAGCGGTAATCTCCGGTAGATAAGCGAGAGTAGAAGAAGAAGTAGCACTCATTTTTGAAACAACCGGTTTGTTTCTTGAAGTGAGAACTTTCGACTTATTCTCAATAATAGTCAAAGCAACTCGAGGAGTACAGTTCAAAAGATTACCACCGGCGGCTGCATTTAGAGAATCTTGATCGGATTGCGTTAACGCATTATAAAATGTGTCGATTTGATGCAATTCTGAAAAACCGTGGTGTGGGCATTTACGGAGGAGATCTTTAAAACGATCCCATGCCTCACTAAACGTTTCATCAAACCTTTACTGAAAATTCGTAATGTCATTCTTGAGATTCGTGGTCTTCGAAGGAGGAAAGAAATAATTCACAAACTTAGAAACGAGATCTTCCCATGTATGGATAGAACGAGGGGGTTCTTTTTCTAGCCAAATCTGGGCTGCCCCCTCAAGAGAAAATGGGAAAAGCATCAACTTGATAGCGTCATGTGGAACATTCTTGTACTTAAGCGTAGAAGTGATCTTGTTAAACCAACGAATATGAGAATGGGGATCGTCCCTCTCAAAACCATGAAATTGACTCGAAGTTACTAGCGTAAGTAACCCGAATTTTAACTCAAAATTTTCGGCAAGTATAGCGGGAATAACAATCGCATCTCCGTAACCCTCGGTGGGTGCTTGGAGTAACTCTGACATAGTATGTGTATCCACCATAGTGTCAACGGGAGTCTTTACAATAGTTCAAAGCTCAAGTTCGACTATTTTCTTAGACCGTCTACGATTACGTCACTTCGGAATCGTGAAAGATTCAACAATTAAATTTGATGAAGAGCGGGTGCGCATGCACATAAAAAAACAAAATAAGAGAAAAAATCTAAAAGAAAAATATTTTTTAAACCGATAATCAAAGGTGTATGGTAGCTCTCTAGAAAACGCATAAAGAAGCGTAGGAGCGGGTAAGCGCGAAGCGTTTTAAAAACCTTCTCCTTTCGGGTCGAAGTTTGTAGGATCAACCCTCCTTATACCTCTCTTATAGTTTGTTAATCTAAAGGTGAGCCGATTTAACAATTGACAACACAGTTTCTTTTGTTTTTTTTGGTATTTTAAATACTTTAGGAAAAGTATTATTGGTGTTTTAACATAAGCTGGTAAAGTCCTATAAGCCCTTCCCTTACTGGCTTATCATCCATAATGAGCTTAAACTTACTTTTTGAGGTGATTTAAGTGACATAACTTATTCAGTTAAGCTATAAGAAAGCTTAACTGAATAAGTATTAGCTTATAAGGAAATGAGAGCTTATTGAACTTATTAAGTAATATCCAAACACATTTTAAGCTAGATTTGCATAAAACTAAAACATTAATTCAACATCAAATTTAAAACGGAAACTGAACTTTTATTAATGATAAAGAGTTTACAAGCTTCGAAAATGAAATTACAATAAGGAAAATACAATAAGCACTAAATTTAAGCTAAAAACTACTCAATCCTCTATGTGTGATTACTGCCTCTATTTATAGCTGAGGAGAGAAGGCTCTAGAAGATGAGGATTGTCCTCAAGCTCTAATCTTCACCCTTGATTGATAACCAATTCCAATCCGTCCTTTTTGCAGCCTTAGATATCTTACACATCCTTTCAGCCAATAGGACACCTCGGGATCGCCAGGGTGGCCTGATGTGATGTCAAAGGTGTGCTACATAGATCTTCTAGGAGAGAGGGGCATGTGGAGAGTGGATTTACTCGTGTTAACTTGTTGCAGTGTAAATTTGGGGAAGAGAGCGAAAAGTAACACGTTTTTATTATTTTGACTATGTTTAAGTTGTGTTGACTTGGACCGGGTTTGGGCTTGGTATATTACTTTTGGGCTGGAAATAGTTTGGTTATTAGGCTTAATATAGAAACTCTTGTTGGGAATTAAAGAGCTTCTACAAGATATGCTGCTGAAGAACTTAGTACCGTTAGTTATAGTTAGTACCGCTAGTACAGTGTTAGTACTGTCAGCATATAGTTAGTACTGTTAGTTATATAGTTAGTACTGCTTATGAGATATGCATGAGTTATATTGGGAATAGATATGCATGATCTGTTAAAGCGTTTTTTAAGCCCATTAGGGTTTTTCCTTGGTGTATAAAAGGAACCCTTACGGCATAGTTAGAATATATCATTGATAGATAATAGAAGCAGATCGATATTTATAGATTAGTTGTTAGGCAAAACATATAGTTGTTTTGTGATTTGTTCAATATAAGTGAAAGTTCTGTGTTCATTGTTTGATTGTTTCTTCTGAATATATAAAGGTTAATTCCGCATAATCTTTATATATATACTACAAGGTTTCTAATCTAGTTGTTTAGATTTATCTAAATAGAACAAAAGATCCATTTAATTAGAATAAACAAGTGGTATCAGAGCGGGTGTTATGAAACCTTGATTTATAAGAAGCAAGACTAGATCCATTTTTGTGTTCATTCCCTAGATCAAAAACCATGGATCTTGAACAAAACAATTCTCTTGCAAAACTGTCACTTCTCAAGCAAGGTGAATATGACACATGGAGACTCAGGATAGAATCATACATTCAACTTCAAGACTATTTTCTCTAGGAGATAATAGAGGAAGGAAACTCTTTCAAGCCAGTAGCTCAAAC
>BQNB010037131.1:0-38286 GCA_026074375.1 Tanacetum coccineum | reverse complement strand
CATTACTATCACTTATAAGTTATTCTAAACTATCCGAGTAGTCATTTTCATTATTATTGGGTTAATCAAATATTATTTTTCGCAACTGTTAAAATCTATTTTCTGCTTACTCGAACACTACGCAAATCCCTGTGGATCGACCTGGTCTTACCCTAAAAATCTATACTATAAACGAGGATTATACTTTTACCCGTGTGTTTCCCTAATAGTATTAATCGGTAATTTCAGTCTTATAAATTTAAAGCTTTTGAAACACATCAAAGTTTTTGGCGCCGCTCGATACTTGGTACTATCTACCGACTCACACTCTTCGTCTTTCATGAGTTTAGTATCAAAGGACATGGGGGTTTTCATTGGTTTAGAGTCTTCTAATCCAAAAATTTTAAGCGTTTCTTTAATATACTTAGATTGATTAAAGAATATACCATCCTCCATGTGTTTTATTTGTAATCCAAGGAAGAAGTTGAGTTCACCCATCATGCTCATCTCGAACTCGTCATGCATGATTTTGCCAAATTCATCGCACATGTCTTGACAAGTCGAACCGAATATAATGTCATCGACATATATTTGAACGATGATGAGATTCGAACTTTTCTTCTTAGTAAAAAGAGTGTTATCTACCATTCCTATTTTATATTCATGTTTAATAAGGAAAGCCTTTAGTCTGTCATACCAAGCTTTGGGTGCTTGTTTAAGACCATATAACGCTTTCTTTAGTTTATAAACATGCTCTAGTTTTTCGAAGTTAATGAATCCCGGAGGTTGTGCCACGTACACCTCCTCATTGATAAAACTATTCAGGAATGCACTTTTTACATCCATTTGGAATAGTTTAAAATCTAAAGTACAAGCATAAGCTAATAGTATCCTAATTGACTCAAGTCTAGCAACTGAGGCATAAGTTTCATCATAATCGATGCCCTCTTGTTGATTATAGCCTTGAGCAAACTAACCATTAGCCTTATTTCGAGAAACAATTCTTCTCGTCTAACTTATTACTAAACACCCACTTAGTTCACGATGATTGTCATATTCCTAGGTGTGGAACTAACTCCCAAATGTCGTTAGCAATGAATTGATTTAATTCTTCTTGCATGGCGACTATCCAATTTTCATCCGCTAAGGCTTCATTCACGTTCTTAGGTTCTATAGTTGATATAAAACAAAAGAAGTTTCTTTGTTTTGGGTTGTGGCCTATGGGTCTTTGGTTAATATTTCTATGACATTTTCTATTGGATGGTTCCTAGATTCCTTAATGTTGACTATTTTGTCAATCTCTAAAGTTTTATCCTCAATGTCATTTTCTAGGTTTTTCTTTTCGGTAACCTTAATTGCTTCTTCTTCATATAGGTCATCGTCTACCAAGAGTGATGTCTTAGAAGGTGGAGGAGTTTCATCAAATGTCACGTTGAGTAATTCTTCGACTTTCCTAGTATGTTTATTAAGGATGATGTAGGCTTTTACTATTGTGGGAGTAACTAAAAAGACACTTCGTATGACTTTGGGGTCAACTCATAAAGTAGTCTTTGGTGTTTAAAATTGAAAAGCACTTGCTTCAAACATCTAAAGTACTCAGAGATAGTTTCCTACCTCTTAAGAGTTCATAAGGTGTTTTTCCTAGGGTGGCTCTAATTAGGATTCGGTTGAGAATGTATGTTGAAGTATCTATGGCGTTACACCAAAACTTTTGTGGTAACGATTGCTCATTCAATATAGTCCTACTCATTTCTTGAAGTGTCCTATTTTTCATTTCAACCACGCCATCTGATTGAGGAGTCGCGAAGCCAAAAAGTTATGTGTAATTCCATTGGTATTACGAAACTCTCCAAATCGCACCTCATTATCAAATTCCCTACCGTGGTCGGTTCTTATTGACACTATTGTACATCCTAATTGGTTTTGAATTTTCATACTAAATATTTTGAATTGTTCGAAGGCTTCAGTTTTGTCCTTAAGGAATCTAGTCCAAGTATACCTAGAGTAGTCATCTACAATAGCTAAGGTGTAGAGGTTTCCTCCGTAACTCCGTACGACGGATGGACCGAAGAGATCCATATGAAGGAGTTCTAAGCATCTAGTCGTTGAGACTATATTCTTAGCTTTGTGACTAGCGTGAGCTTGTTTTCCAATTTTGCAAGCATCACTGAAGTGTTGATCAAACTTAAGCTTAGGTAAGTTTCTAACTAATTCCTTAGAGGCTAACGATTGTATGAGACGCATATTTGCGTGACCTAATCTCCTATGCCACAACGTGGAATTTTCAATAATCGTTGCTAGACAAATTTGGTCTTTAGGCTTATTTCCTAATTTCATCACATATAAGCCTTTCTTCCTAATACCTCTACCTATGACCTTACCATCCTTAGTGATTTCACTATCATGTTCAGAGAAAGTTACTTTACATTTATTATCACATATTTGTCCTACACTTAGCAAGTTAAATCTTAAGTTATCTACATGTTCTACATTATCTATTTTGAGAGAGTCATTAGAAATCGTACCTTTGCCAATGATGTTACCGGCGGATGATTGATACCAAAATGACTTCCCTCCTTGTATGCCTTGTAGCTTGAGAATAGCTTTCGGTTACCCGTCATATGTTTAGAGCATCCGCTATCTTTGATCCATTCGTCAGATTCCAAGTCGACTCCAAGGCATATCTATTTATATAAGATAATACCTCAAACATTTGGTCCCCAATATCTCATGGGTCTAAAGTTATTGGTGCTAAACATCCCTTGCCTTTGATGCAATTGATTGGGATGTACAAATGGAGGACACATCTCCCATGGCATGTAACTTTACGTTGGAAGTTGTTCCAAGTTACGGGAAAGCCACGAGGTTGATTTTGTCGACCAATGTTTCTTTTTGGTTGCGGTGACTTAGGACGAGGATAATTATTATTGACTATTCTAGGTGGTGGAGTTTTTGATCTAAAATTAGGTTTTGAAAATCCAACTCCGGGTTTTGACAATGGCTTATAAAATTGTTTAACTTCATTATCACTAGTAACGGGAACTTTGATATTGTTTACTATTATGTATTTCGGTCTAGGACCCAAAATAGATTTTTGAAAAGACACACTTTTCTCAGATCTAGGCGTGACTGCTGGTGGCGGTCCCATAATTGCTTTGGGGGCCGCCCATATTTATGGGACCTCCATCAGAGGATGCCTTTTTCTGAGCTTTCACAAATTTATGTTTCTAGTTCACTTGTTGATGCTTCGAATGAATTAACCCTAACCTAATTTTTCACGGAGGGCTTTTTGATTACTTAACATTTAATTTAGACAGTGTTGTCCTCTTTCAATTTTTATTAGTCTAATGGCTTCCTCTTTGAGTTTTTCATTCTCAATTTTAAGCAATTGACATTTTGTACATTCGAGATCAACTCCCTTGTTTTTCTCGAGTGTAGACACTTTTTCTTTTAGAATACTAAGTTCTTTTTCTAAACTATTTCTAGTAGCTTTTAATCTTTTGTTTTTAGTGATTATCTTTTAACTCATTTTGCACAGTTTATCATATTTGTTATCTAAGACTAAATCATCTATTGATGAGTTTTCATCACTAAAGTAAGAGGATTCGGAACATACCTCACTTGATGCTTGAGCTACAAGACCTGTTTCGTCTTTGACCTTCTCATCATCTTCTTCACCGCTATCACTCCAAGAACCTCCGACGAAAGCTCTTTGGTTCTTGTCTTTCGGTGGTTTTGGACATTCTCCAATAAGATGATTTGGGTCGCCGCATCTAAAGCATTTTCTATCACCTTTACCGTTCTTGTCATCACGGTTTCTTTGGAACGTCTTTTTTTCGTTCTGAGGCTGTCTCACGAATTTACCTCTTCTCTTAAAGAACTTCTTGAAGTCTCTAACCGCCATGGCGTATTCTTTATCTTCACTTATGGAAGTCGAACACTCCTAATCACTGGATTCTTTCTTAGCCTTTAAAGTAAGAGATTTTCTTTCTCCCTTAGCTTTGACTATTTCAGAATCTTTCTTGATGATCATCTCATGAACTTTGAGATTCCCGATGAGTTCATCAAGTGACAGTGATGTTAAGTCTTTCGACTCTTCAATCGCCGTGACCTTTGCTCTCCATTTAGGATGTAAAGCCCTAAGAAACTTCCTAACATAGTTCTTGCTAGAATAACCTTCATCAAGAGCTTTTAGACTAGTAATGATAGTATTAAATCTAGCAAAAGCACTATCTATAGATTCGTCTTCAGAAATGACGAATTGTTCATATTGTTGTACCAAAAGGTCGATCTTGTTATCTTTGACTTGGTTATTACCTTGATGGGTGATTAACAAAGTTTTCCAAATTTCTTTTGCCGTATTACACATGAAAATTCTTTCATATTCTTTTCTTGGCAAAGCATTGTAAATAACCATTTTAGCTTCGTTATTTTTCGCAAGCTTCTTTTTAAGTTCATCACTTTGTTTTTCAAAAGGGATAACCTTATCTACTTTGGTTTCCGGATTTTGTTGAGTAGGTTGAAAATCACCATTAGTAATAACATGCCAAAGATCGGGATCTTTTGATTTAACATATGTCTCGAATCTATTTTTCCAATAAATAAAACAACCACTTTCAAAAAGTGGTGGTCTTTGCATGGATTGCCCTTCTAGATATTTGTCAAAATCCATAGATCGATCCAAGCTTTAAAATACAATATATTTTAAAAATCTTGAGTGACCTCGGCTTCTGATACCAATTGTAGAAACTAGAAGGGGGAGTTGAATAGTTTACAGGTTTCGTTTTAGTGATTATCTTTTAACTCATTTTGCACAGTTTATCATATTTGTTATCTAAGACTAAATCATCTATTGATGAGTTTTCATCACTAAAGTAAGAGGATTCGGAACATACCTCACTTGATGCTTGAGCTACAAGACCTGTTTCGTCTTTGACCTTCTCATCATCTTCTTCACCGCTATCACTCCAAGAACCTCCGACGAAAGCTCTTTGGTTCTTGTCTTTCGGTGGTTTTGGACATTCTCCAATAAGATGATTTGGGTCGCCGCATCTAAAGCATTTTCTATCACCTTTACCGTTCTTGTCATCACGGTTTCTTTGGAACGTCTTTTTGTCATTCCGAGGTTGTCTCACGAATTTACCTCTTCTCTTAAAGAACTTCTTGAAGTCTCTAACCGCCATGACGTATTCTTTATCTTCACTTATGGAAGTCGAACACTCCTAATCACTGGATTCTTTCTTAGCCTTTAAAGTAAGAGATTTTCTTTCTCCCTCTTCACTTGGGACTATTTCAAATCTTTCTTGATGATCATCCCGTGAACTTTGAGATTCCGCTATGAGTTCATCAGAGTGGCGTGATGTTTAAGTCTTTTGGACTCTTCAATCGCCGTGACCTTTGCTCTCCATTTAGGATGTAGAGCCCTAAGAAACTTCCTAACATAGTTCTTGCTAGAATAGCCTTCATCAAGAGCTTTTAGAGTAGCAATGATAGTATTAAATCTAGCAAAATCACTATATATAGTTTCGTCTTCAGAAATGACGTATTGTTCATATTGTTGGACCAAAAGGTCGATTTTGTTATCTTTGACTTGGTTATTACCTTGATGGGTGATTAACAAAGTTTTCTAAATTTTTTTTGCCGTATTACACATGAAAATTCTTTCATATTCTTTTCTTGGCAAAGCATTGTAAATAACCATTTTAGCTTTGTTATTTTTCGCAAGCTTCTTTTTAAGTTCATCACTTTGTTTTTCAAAAGGGATAACCTCATCTACTTTGGTTTCCGGATTTTGTTGAGTAGGTTGAAAATCACCATTAGTAATAACATGCCAAAGATCCGGATCTTTTGATTTAACATATGTCTTGAATCTATTTTTCCAATAAATAAAACAATTCCTTTCAAAAGTGTAGGTGGTCTTTGCCATCGATTGCCCTTCTAGATATTTGTCGGAATCCATAGATCGATCCAGCTTTAAGAAAAATACAGTATATTTTAAAAATCTTGAGTGACCATGGCTCCTGATACCAATTGTGGAAACTAGAAGGGGGGGGGGTTGAATAGTTTACATGTTGGTTTTACATTTAAAAGTTTGCTTTCCAAATGCTTAGATTCGAGTTGTAAGTTTAACCAATCAACAATACGAATCAACTATATAAACAACTAAGCTAAGACTAATAAACAATCACAGTAATAAAGAGAGATAGAGAAAAGAACAATCAAACCAAGACGCTAAGATTTATAGTGGTTCGGCTACGAAGCTCTTCTTCGCCCTACTCCACTCCCCGAGTATCCTACTCGAGATTTTCAATATGTCAAACAATTCCTTCTAGGCGGAAGAGAGAAAATCGTTCCATTTACATGTGTTCGCTTACTATTATTTACCGACACTAAGCTAAATGTCGAGTCCTAATCTTAGCTAGAACCAATCTACCACTTCACAAGATATACACAATCTCTAGATCTACACTATCAGATCTACACATAATCCGAATCACACAATGACACAAGATAATTATAATTGAGTTTTGATACTTAGAAGAAGAGTGGAGAGATCACTAAGTAACAATTTGTTTCTTGGAGAATATGAATGTTCTTCTCTTGCACTTGATAGAGAGGAGAAATGAGATGAGAAGAAGAGATTAGATCACTTGAAACAAGATCTAAGAATATTAGTGATCAAGAGATTTAGAGAGAGAAAGAAGGTTTTTAGAGAGAGAAAGATATATGAAAAATTCGTGCAAAGAGGTCTGATTTTCAGCTGAGAATGGAAAGCGTATGTATAGGCAGACAATCCCAACGGATACTGCAGGCAGTCCCGACAGTCCCAGATATATCTGGGGGCCGCCCAGTAGACTCCGCTCCATTTTTTGTCTTTTTGTGAGGAAGGTTGTATCTGTTATGGAACCTTCCATTTTGGGGGGAAATTTTGAATTTTAAATTTTATTATTTGAATAAAACATTTTCTTTTATTTAAAAGTATTTTTGAAAAAAATACTTTTGTGAAAATATGATGGTTAAGAAAAAATGTTTTCTTAATCACTAATCATGCTTAATAATTTATTTGTACATACCTTAAGTGATCACTAATCTTAGAAATGGAATTTTTCGATTAATAATTTGTAAACGTTTATTTTTATCGTAAAAGTTTTTACATTTTGTTATTATCAAAACATTGAGAGGTCGAAAAATATAAATAACGTTTTTTAGACATTATTTGTATTAACAAAAATCTAAGTTAAGCAGTCCTTTATAAGTTTTATTTTTACCCAAACAGTGACTTCTATACAAAATTTTAGAGTTATAATCAAATGAAATTCAGTGTGCAGCTTCGGACAACCTTTGCTGTTTATTTTCTATTAAATTCCTCGAGTATCATCGCGACGAGCGCCACCTGGGGAAACGGAGCTAAAACACAGACCTATGAGCGTATATTTTTATCTAGTCACCACAGTCCATCAATTGTTCCAGAATATCACTACAACCTACTGACTTAAAACTGTCCCAAATTGGGTCATTACCAAAACGACCCAAAACTCATTCTAAGCTATCTCAATCTTCAAAAAACTTATATCTTAGCTTATTTAACATGTCTAAATGATTACTTTTCAGGCCTTAAGCCAAATTTTCTTATTTAGATGCTAATTTAAGCTCTAGCTAAACACCCCTTTAATTAACATTAATTTTAATAACTTCTAATCATCACATGAATTCTTTACCTAATAATGTTTTAAAAGTTTTTAACATATATAGGAAATATATAAGTGTTACCACCATATTCGCTAAGGATTTTATAGCTCAAATGAACCCAAAAATGCCCGAAAACCCATTTTCAAAACCCAAACAGCTCACTTTTAAACTTCAAAAATTCCCAAATTTAGTCTGTTTTTAAATGAGCGTATTTCCTTTGTTATAATGATTCACGGTTCTAACAAAAGCTACGTTTGTAGGAAAAATCATAATCTACAAGTTTTCTTTTATAAATTTTAGCCGACTCAGGCCCGAAATGGGTCAAAACAGTGAAAATACTAATGGGTCAGATTCTGTCCAAAACAGTTTTTATGAAAAGTTTAACCAAACTTCATTTGGCCATATCTTACTCGTTTCAAGTCCGATTTTAGCGTTCTTTATATCCACGTGTTATAGTTAAAGAATCATAGATTCAGTGGTCAGGGAGATTCAAACTATGTAGTAGCCATTTCTATTGAGAGAGTGTAGAGAGAGAAACAAGTATGTGTAATATTGTATGGAAATGAAAATGATACAAGAGTCTCACCCCTCCATGGAAGCCTTGGATGGGTATTTATACCACCATCTAATACATAAGTTTACTTGTTGATCCCAATTTCGAATGGATCTTTAATTCCTTATATTGTATAAGGTTAAGTTACCTTAGATAAATCTAAAATAACTTGGTAGAAACTTTGATTGAGAATATCAAAGACTATGCGGAATCTAGTCTATGATACTAAGAAGGACAAACAATGAAACAGTAATATGATATCACAAACAGTTTAACCAAACTTTCAGCCTCAATATATTATACGAATACTCTTAACAATATTAGGGTTTACAACCTTGAAGCTATAATGATATCTTATGTTCTGATCGATTGATCTGATTGATATCTAAACCTATGACCTATGTCCTCCTTTTATACACCAAGGAGTCATAGTCAACATAAAATCCTTTCTATGTATATCTATGATCTTTTCCTAAGATAACAAATAAAAAGATATACACAATCTTTTCCAAATATAAATCATACATATCGTATACAGCTGTAATCTTCTCATCAGCTTTATCTTGAAGCACTCTTAATCCTTGCAGCAGTTGTAACTCTTCAGCAGTTGTAACTTTCATCAGCAACACTAACTCCGAACATTAGCAGTAGTAACTTATACACCAGCAGCATTAACTTGACAGTATTAACTTTAAGCTTGAGTTTGAGCAGTAGTAACTTGAACAACATTAAGAAGTCTTTGAATCCCAACAATCCTCCCTTAAACTTGAGAATTCTTCTTCAAAATTTTCAAGTTTCTTTATTCAAAGCTTAATAATCACGAAGAGGATGCTTCCAAACACTTCATTCATTCTTCAGCTATTTAGTAATGAGCTTAAGAAGCTGATAACACATTTCATTCAGATGATCAGCCTGCAGCTTCTTATTCAACATGTCAGTAATAGTGGCAGGTATCAGGGGATACTTCTTTTCTACTAGCATATAGATTTGCAGATTTGAAAACCTCACAAAGTGTACTCCACACGAGTCAAATAATTTCCATATCAACACTTTTCCTTCTCTTAGATCTCTCTATACTGCATCTTCCACATGAGGTTCAAACATCACTTTAAGATAACCCCATAACACTCTTTCATACCTTTCTATTGGCCTTGTATATCCATGTTTTGCTTTTACCGACCTCCATAGAGTTTCTAAGTCTTCTCTGTCAAAGCTCTTGAGCAATTGACTAAACACTTTATACATATTAAAACTCCCATTAGCCCTTGTGATCTTGTAGTAACTTGTCTTTTCTTCCTTATGAATCTTGTAATCAACAATGACTGGAGGTTTAGTGGCCAATGGAATAGCATCCACAGCTACTTCCTCTTTATCAGGAGTGATTTCCACTAACATTTGAAGCTTAGCTGTCTTTTTATCATCATTAACCTTTTGCTTTTTAGCAGACTTTGATCTTAGCTCATTACCTGCTCTTTTAGAACTACCTTCCAACACTTCAGTATCCATGTCTACAAATGTATTCACTCTCTTCATGGCTTGGTCAAACAACCTCTGAACTTCATCATAACTTTTATTCTTCAAGTGATTTGACTTCCATCCAGCCATGTTCTTTAGATAAGTAGACATAGTTTTTCTCTTTTGTGCTTTGGTTGGTGGTTTGCTCCTTTGCTCTTCTGCTCTTTTTGCTGCAAAGTGCTTCTTCATAGCTTCCAAGAGTTGAACAAATAATTTAGCTTTCTATGCATCTGTCAACTCTTCTTGTTCTTTTTGTTGAAGCCTCTGAGCCAATTCATAATCTGCATCAATCTTAGCCTAAATATTGTTCCACTCTTCAATCATGGCTAAATTGGCTTCTTTAATTCTAAGAGCTTCTTCATTAGCAATTCTAGCTTCTTCATCAAATTAAGCTTGTAGCCTTCTAGCTTCTTGCTCATCAAAGCTAATTTGCTCTTTTCTTGACAACTTCAAAGGCTGCTTTGACTCTATCATCTTAGCCTTTCCTTTATCCTTTGACTTTTGTTGAGGAATCATTGTTCTTTGAGTAACACCTTGCTCCTTTTCTCTTATAACAACCCCTTTTACTCTGGGTGTTGTACTCTTCATCTTTTGAAGTGTCTGAGCCAAGGTAACCTCATCTTCATTTAAGTTCACATCCTTAGAAGCAGCTTCAGTTTCAATAACTACTTCATCTTCAATAAGATCATCTACATCAAACATAATGTTATCATCATTCCTCCCCTGAGCTCCATCAACCAATGTTATGTCTGCATCTTTATCAAGATTGACAATCTTCTTCCCCTGTTTGGATGCATCATCTTGATCACCCAAAACAACTTCATCTTTAGAGGAAATAACTCTTGCAGACAGACCAACTTTGTACAATCTTTTCAGCTTGTGAGTTCTTGTCTTCTTTCCCTTTTCCAGCTTCTTGACCTTCTTCTTTAGACTAATAATCTCAGCAGCTTGAGTAGTCTTGGTCTCCTCCAAAATAAGAACTCTCCTTTGTAAATTGGTACAAACTTCCATCAATTTTTGTAGTTTCAGTCTATCCTCACCACTTAGTGGATCATTGGATTGTTTTGTTACTCTCTCAATAAGAACATCCTCATCAGCAACCATATCAGGTTTACTAGGTTGAGAAACCTTAGTGTCCTTCCTTGTAGGCTTCCTAATTCTTTGTTTTTGTGCTTGTGATGGTTGAATTGATGTGGTTGGTTGATTTGGGGTTGGTATTTATGTAGATGTTGTTGGTGTTGATGTTGTTGGTGTTGGTGTTGTTGGTGTTGGAGTGATGGTGGGTGGTTGTGGTTGAGTCTGCACTACCATTGTTGGAAACAATGGTGTGATATTTCTAGAGAAATCCTTCCCAACCCTCTTCATATTTCCAAAAAATTTCTTAGTGTGGTAGGGGACAATGTATTTTCTCTTATGGCTTGGCAACCCCTTCACTTGATGATTCACAAACAGTTGAATAAACCTTGGATACATTAAAAATTTAACAGCTTTAGTATCTAGGTTCCTGAGCATACCTTCCAAGATAAATTTTGAGAAGTTAAACTTATGATTGGTAGCTAAACAAATTATTGCTAATGCCACAGTGCTACTGAATTCATTCCAAGTTGTAGTCTTAGCACTTAGGCATTGTAGAATTGTATGAATCATGAACTTCCACTTGGGACTAAAGAAAGCTTTATAGAATGTTAGCTTTTGAGAAGGTTTTTCATACCACATTCTTGCAATCTCTTCAAAAATTGTAGCAGTAGGCAAACAATCTACTCCTCCTTCATCAGCAAACTGAAGGTCTCTCCTTATTGTTGCTTTCGAAACTACAATCCTCTTCCCATCAATTAGGGCATGAATCTGCACATCCCCATTGACCTTCTTTACTACTCTAGTAGACCAAAATTGTTCAACACATGATTCAAAGATTGTGGGGTTTACAGTTAAAGCATATTTGATTGGGTTTGCATTCAAAAAATCTACAATTTGCTCAACCCCTCTGATTCAGCGGATTTCTCTAAGAATGCAACCATATTGTGAGTTTCGACGAATTTGAGAGTCGACATTGTTGGGTTTTGATGATGAATGTTGAAATTGAGTTAGAGTTTTTGTTTAGAGAGTATATGAATGATTAAAATCGATTGAATGAGTGAGTGAAACCCTTAATCGAAGAATTTATGTAAAGACTCTCAACAACATTAACCCAACAGTAGTAAGTTAAGCCTAACAACATTAACTTTCACCAGCAGTAGTAAGTTTATGCCTAACAGCATTAACTTTTAGCAGCAGTAAGTTAAGCCAAACAACATTAACTTGCAGCAGCAGTAGTAAGTCTATGCTTAGCAGCATTAACTTGCAGCAGCAGTAGAAACTTCAATTATATTCCAATCAGCTTTTCCATCATCAAATTAACATTCTCTCTGTCTGTTTTTGCTTTCTCTCAATTCTTTTTGCTCACTTATCTCTCTTTCTGTTTTTACTTTCTCTCAATTCTTTTTGCTCACTTATCTCTCTGTTTTTATTCTCAGCTCTCTTTTTGTTTTTCAACTCACCACATCTCTCAATTCTTTTTCCTCACCAAATCACTCTTTCTATTTTTATTTCACACATCTCTCTTTCTGTTTTTCAACTCACCACTTCTCTCATTTCTTTTTTTCACCAAATCACTCTTTCTATTTTTACATCACACATCTCTCTTTCTGTTTTTATTCTTACCAATTCTCTCAATTCTCACAATATTAATTATAAAATCAGTGTCTTTTAGGAACCCAAGCCATCACTGACTTGGATCTTCCTCTTGCATCAATATAATTAAATTTCTTTAAGGTTATTGATGCAATGTTGTGTTTGGAGACATGATCTATAACATTTTGCTTTGGTCTCTAAACTCAACATGTTGAGGCCTTAACAACATGAAACCTATTTCCCTTGACACTATTATGTACTACTTTTGGCCTAGCAGTATTAACTACTGGTTTTTGCCTGGCAGCATTAACTGCTGCTTTTGGCCTAGCAGCATTAACTGCTTCTTTTGGCCTAGCAGTATTAACCCCTGAACCCTTAACAGTATTAACTCTATGATAGAAATTAATGTTTTTCTTTGCTGTTAAATTATTAAACGGCCTTCTAACAGATGAATGTGCTTTATTGAAAGGATTTGACATTGGTCTTGCACTATTCACTGTGGGTCTTGGTTGAACAGTATTAACTGGTCTGGCAGTAGTAAGTGGTACTAGGCCTTTCCTCATTAATACTGCTCTTAGAACTATGTTTCTTTTAGGGTTGGGGTGAGTCATTCTAGAGAAATTCTTGTGATTCACCCTTTGAGAATAGTTCCACATTAGTTTTTCCATCTTTTGATTTTTAACTTGTTTTTTATGGACACAACAATCTTTGATCAAATGGTTAAAACTACCACACACATAGCAGGCTTTGTTAAGCATCTCATAATCACTCCCTAATCTTTGAGATACCATGTTATTCTAGTTTCTTTGGTTTCCCCTTGCCTTATTAGATGGACCATAAGTGTCTTGTCTAATTTGCTTAACTGGTTTCCTAGCTGGTTTAGGTCTAACAAACTCAATTTTAGCATAATTAGGTTTATCAGTTTTAGACACATCTTCTTCATCACTGTCAGACTCCCAATCCTCAATAATTGGGGCATCAATATCTTTCCTAACTGACTCAGGCTTTGCTTCACTGGTTTTGACATCACTAGACTTATCAATAGGCTTATCAGCATAATCATCTACATTAGGAAAAACTAAATCAGGTTTTGGTGGCATAAAATTCCTAGTATAGGGAGGTGGGACAACATTATACCCTAAACCTGTTTTACATTTATCCATAATCTGACACTCTAATAGTTTGCTTAAATTCTTAGATGAATTCTCAAAATTTTCTACTGTTAATTGAATTTCATCTTTTTCTTTTTGAACCAGTTCCAACTTCCTCTTAAGATCAGTAATGGCTGCTTCTCTTGAAGAAATCTCACGTTTTAAGAGTATGATATTATCCTCAAAAACAGATTCATTCTTTTTATAAACTAAAAGTCTAGCTTCTACTGATTCTAAACCTGTTTTAAAAGTGACAGCATTAATTTTAGCTGTTCTTAAGTCTTTTATCAATTGTTCATTTTGTTCTTTTAGCTTCTTAACATTTTCTAAACATGATGATGAACAATTTGAATCAGTTGATACATCAGAATTTGAGCTTGCAGAACTTGTAGAGGAATAGGCCATGAGTGCAAAGTTGTTTGGGCCTTCTTCAGCTTGATCACTCCAATCATACCCAAATCCATCACACTGAGACACCAAGGCATTTGAAGTAGTTGTCTCCACTGGTACAGTCCTTATTGTATTCTCTCTGTACCTATTGTCTTGGTTCCTAGGTGCCCTGCACTCCCTTGCAAAATGTCCTCTTTTGTGGCAGTTGTAACACTCCACCTTAGACTTATCAAACCCAAAGGTTTCTTTATCAGCCATATCCAACTTCCTTCCAGTTTTCTTCAGGAATCTCCTTGCCCTCATAGTCAGCATAGCCATCTACCATTTCAAATCCATCTCTTTTATATCATCAGGATGAATTTGTTGCAAATCCTCACTGTCAAGTTATGAACTTCTTGGTTGACTTGCAAAGAAAGAGTAGATGAGAGCATCACTCAAGCTGTCAACTGTTGTTGAGTTATCAGGAGTAACTTGAGTGCTAGCAGTATTAACACCTTGAGCAGTATTAACTGCTCCAGATGTACTTCCAGTGCTGTTGGAGGACACAAAAGCTATATTTTGTGTATTTGTGCTGGAGCTTGATGATCCTTTGACTTCTGGTTCATAAACCTTCAGGTTGTTGAATGGATTATCCAGGCTCAACTTCTCTAGCTCAGGCTTGTTCCTCCAAACAATGGTATGCATATTCCAATCAGGTGATAAGCTTCTCAAAAACTTCTGATTTACATCTTCTTGTGAGATAACTACACCATGGATCTCTAACTGACTGATAAGTTTTTGAAGCCTATCATAGGTTTGATCTAACATCTCAGAGTTAGATGCAGCAAAATTTTTATACTGCTGCTTTAGAAGATTCTTCTGAGTCTTTTTGGTAGCTTCATTACCACCAAACCTGTTTTGAATAGCTTCCATCAGAGACTTGGCATCCTTATATAAGTTGAACTTTAATTGATGCTCATTAGGTATGGCCATCAACAGAATGCTTCTTGCCTTCATCTCTAGCCTCCTCTGTGCCTTTTCTTCAGCAGTTGAAGGAACATACTTAGTCTCAACACCTTCAACAACATTTGTTATTTGAGGTGCATTACCATTCTCTATGACTTCCCATAGAGAATAATCAACCATCTGGATGTACTGTTCCATCCTCATCCTCCAAAGCTCATACTCTCCTGGTTTGAGCATAGGCACTTTTGATGCAGCCACCATGTGTGCAGTTTTTGAATCCATATCTTCTAGTAAAGAGATCTTGTGTATTCAAACAAGTTCTTCTTATTCAAAGCTTCTCAACAAGCTCTGATACCACTTGTTGATCCCAATTTCGAATGGATCTTTAATTATTTATATTGTATAAGGTTAAGTTACCTTAGATAAATCTAAAATAACTTGGTAGAAATTTTGATTGAGAATATCAAAGACTATGCGGAATCTAGTCTATGATACTAAGAAGAACAAACAATGAAACAGTAATATGATATCACAAATAGTTTAACCAAACTTTCAGCCTCAATATATTATACGAATACTCTTAACAGTATTAGGGTTTACAACCTTGAAGCTATAATGATATCTTATGTTCTAATCGATTGATCTGATTGATATATAAACCTATGACCTATGTCCTCCTTTAATACACCAAGGAGTCATAGTCAACATAAAATCCTTTCTATGTATATCTATGATATTTTCCTAAGATAACAAATAAAAAGATATATACAATCTTTTCCAAATATAAATCATACATATCGTATACAGTTGTAATCTTCTCATCAGCTTTATCTTGACGCACTCTTAATCCTTGCAGCAGTTGTAACTCTTCAGCAGTTGTAACTTTCATCAGCAGCACTAACTTCGAACACTAGCAGTAGTAACTTATACACCAACATCATTAACTTGACAGTATTAACTTTAAGCTTGAGTTTGAGCAGTAGTAACTTGAACAACATTAAGAAGTCTTTGAATCCCAACATTACTAAAATGCCTATTCTAGTCCATACGTATGGTGGTATGTTAAACATTGGTAATTCCGTAATGTCGTCACATAAAATGAAATCCTAACAATCTTCCCCTATGGGACGATATACGGAATTACTTACAA
This sequence comes from Tanacetum coccineum, assembly GCA_026074375.1. Lineage (NCBI taxonomy): Eukaryota > Viridiplantae > Streptophyta > Magnoliopsida > Asterales > Asteraceae > Tanacetum > Tanacetum coccineum. The sequence goes on along the minus strand of BQNB010037131.1, from coordinate 22,244 downwards.
TATTTTCCTAACAAGTACATAATGATTAAGAACAAGAACTTCCACGAAGCTTCCAATGCAGATGATGTCTTCAGTGGCCTTCAATCTACTTGAATGCTCAACTTTCTTCATACATTTCTGGTCATCTTGAAGTTTCTGAATTAGTTGCATATCTTGAAAAACTTCATTTTCCTGCACTTCTGGTCAAGTCAAAGTTTTCTAGAATCTGCTTTTCATTTGACTTCAAGTCTGCACTCCAACATGAATCATCTTTGTAGTACCTTGTAGGAGAAATACTGTAATAGGTATGAAATTTCTTCATACACTTCTGGTCATCTCAAAGTTTCTGAATTAGTTGCATGTCTTGAAAAACTTCATTTTCCTGCACTTCTGGTCATGTCGAAGTTTTCTAGAATCTGCTTTTCATTTGACTTCAAGTCTGCACTCCAACATGAATCATCTTTGTAGTACCTTGTAGGAGAAATACTGTAATAGGCACGAACTAAGTAACCCATACACTTCTGGTTAAGGAGAAGCTTCTGAATTAGCTTCCCCCTAATTCATGCCACATATTCTTCATTTAGAAGCTTTCAAAGCTTCCCCCCAAACAAGCAATCCTCTCTTGAGCAGTTTTAAAGCTTTCTTTCAAGCTTAGAATAATTAAGTGCACAACGAATTAGTAGCAAACCACATCAAATATTATTGCTCCTTTTGTTAATAAGCTTAGTGATTAACTGTCTGGGGAAACATTAACTGGATCAGCAACGTATCTTCTCACGCTTGAATAAATCTTCTCACAACTCTTCCCCCTAGAAGTTCAAATAATGCATACTAAAAAATATCAAGATATCTCTTCGCCCATGTAGTTGAAGAAATGCAACCAGTCTCATTGTATGAAGCCCAAAAACCCAAAGTACACACTCTATTCCATTCACAAAGTCGAAATCGTAGCATCAAAGTCAATTAAGTCCCGGACGTGCGCATTCTTTCCTTCAAGATAATGATGATATTTCTTGTAACACCCAAGTCAACTAAGTCACGGATGTAGACAATTAAACCCTCCAAGTAGTCAAAATGATAACACCAAAGTCAACTAAGTCTTGGATGAACACATTTCTTCCTGCATGATACTGACTATCTAGAGGAATCATCATACCATTGTGCACCTCTTTTATCATCAGAAATTATTTATTACATCCCTTCCCCCATGTAGTTGGAATAACACACCAAAAGCCACGAGTTAAAACACTGATTTTTTCTACGGTTATGACATTTGTCTTCCCGGAATGACCTAAATTAAGAAAAAGGCATGAAGTTCATCACGTGTACTCGTTGTGCGTTCAGATGTATGTCTCCTTCCCCTTGCTAGTTTTGATACCTCAGAATCAGTAAAACATTGTACGCACATATACTTTAAATCTTGTGAGAAGAATAAATTAGCTCATATCTATCCCGTGAGAATCAACTGATGATCAAATCTCTACTCATAAACTCTCTTTGACTATCTTTTTATCGACACCTTTGTAGGCTATTTGAAGTGACCACTGATGGAGTAAACCCGATATACCAAACTTAAAACTGAAGTAGAATTCCCCGTTCTTGTGACTTAAGCTTGCACTAATGTTGGAACAAAGGGGTTGAGAATTTGTGCTCCAAGCAAATCTCTAAGTACTCAATACTGCCCAAAGTATGAGACATTCATCACCTCTTGCGATTATCCATAACGTCTTCAGCGTGTGACACTGAGTACTACAACATAACTCCTTTAAGTGATAGTTATCCAGGTCTTTAACCATCCACCCCGACTTTTGGAAACTAGATAAACCAAGTCTTCAACTTAAATCTTAAGCACGAGCAAGTTATCATTGAAAGTCATGCATCCAACCAACCCCGACTTCAAGATAAAATAAGAACACGCCTTCGTGAAATCCAACTTTAATCTCAAATAAGTGATACCCAATCAACTCCGTAGTCACTTAGAAAAATTCACATCAAATCTAGCCATTAAAAATTTAAGCTCCAATGATTCTTTATAAAAATTTAATCCCGGTCTCATCACTAAAAATAATCACTTTGTCACTTTTAAACCTCAAATTAATAACGATTAACCACAATGAACCAATATCTATTATCCTTATAACACTAAAGTTTCAGTCAATTTGAGCCTTATTGCAACAAACAAATGAAATTTGGATAAATTCAAAGTCCACGCCTACATATTTTTGTTTGATATCACATGGCCTAACAATAGATTTGGTTAAAAGTCCATTAACATAATCAGCCCTAAAATGTAGGATATAAGCAAGACTTTGTAACCCTAATCTCATTTCTTGATAATTCCACGCCTACATCAGTGTTTTATCCCACCTAACTACTCTTCACAAAATGGATCTACAACCGTTTCTCTTCTTGCAATGTCAAACTGAATCACAAATAAACATTGCTTTTCGTTTAATTCTCTTCATCCACGCACAAGGATGATCTCATCCACCCATATTTCTTATCCCTTTCTCTTCACATCAACCATCAAATATATATCCCATCTTCTTTTGATAATTAAACCACAACACAACCCATTAATTGACAAAACACGAACACCCATTGCATACATATATTAACCGGACCACAAATACTTGTTTGGTTTGTTACAACTTTCAAACACCAAACGAATAATGACTGAGCACCGTCGTTTCTTTCTTCAAGAAGAGTCTTTAAGATCTTGAAAGAGGTCTCGGGTAGGTATTGATTTCTTGTTTGTTTGTCTTTCTTGAGTTGTGTTTCAATCGAAACAAAGAACGAATGAAACAAACTTGTTATCATTCAATCTTGATTTTTGAATATTGAAAGACAAGTTTAACTTGTCACATATCAATGATGAAATCTTGTTTGATTATTTAACGATTGTGGGTTGTATAACCTTTATAGATCGATGATGATTCATTGCGTGTTCTTTATCTTTTAAGGTCTCGATATGTTTTAAAAACACGACACAATGAAACTGAGATCAATCTTGTGTTTAATTTTGAGTCTTTATGATGTTTGAATGAGATGGATTAGTATGGCGATGGATGTTGATTTATTTGACGATGGGAATATGTAGATATTATATTTGTTGAGTATTAAATTGTGACGAAGGGTTTAGTTATAGGGATTAGATTTGGTGTTGTTGTGAATGGTTTTTTATTTTGAGTCTGTCTTCTCCTTTCTTCATTTCTGTTGACAGTGACTTTGACATTGACTCGATTAATACCGATTTGATTTGACTCGGTTGAGTTAACCCGGTCAACTCAGTAAATACCGAGTTAACTCGGTTTGGGTTGTGGGAAGAAAACCGCTGCCAAATGTTTTACCAAATCGCTGTTGCGGTGGTTTAAACCACTACCACCTAACAGTCACCACCAAACCGCCACCACCAAACCGCCATCACCAAACAGCCGTTGACTAGTCAAACGACAGCATACCATTTAGATAGACCATGAAAAGAGTAAACTGCTGCACCCTGTTAATCAAACCACTACCACCAAACCGCTGTGGCCAAACCGCTGGCACAGTGGTAGTGGTTTACATCAAACCGCTACTTGTACTTTCATACTTTTTCCTAAAATTCAGGATCTGGGTTTTCCTACCTTCCCCAAACCGCTGTTAAGAACAAAAATAAGCCCAGAAAAAAACACGAAACCAACAAGCCCATAAGCCATGAGATATAAGTTGTTTGAGCTTTAAATAAGCTGTGAAAGTGAAACATGATCATATCTGCTTTTTGCTAAGTTTTAGATAATGAGGGACCAAAACAACTTATCAAAAAAACAAGAAATAAACTGCTATAAACTGTTATAAAAAATATATTTACTTAACAACACACAAAATATGAGTCCGTGGCATTTTCCAAAAAATAAGCCTACGAAAATAAGCTGTAAATAAGCTGTTAAAACACGAACACAACCACACACAATACAAAAGTGACAGATTTAAGACCAACGAACCATAATAATCGAATCGACCCAAGAATTAAACCAAGGCTCATGATACCAATTGTTATAGTTAAAGAATCATAGATCCGGTAGTCGGGGAGACTCAAACCATGTAGTAGCCATTTCTAGTGAGAGAGTGTAGAGAGAGAAACAAGTGTGTGTAATATTGTATGGAAATGAAAATGATACAAGAGTCTCATCCCTCCATGAAAGCCTTGGAGGGGTATTTATACCACCATCTAATACATAAGTTTACTAAAATGCATATTCTAGTCCCTACGTATGGTGGTATGTTAAACTATGGTAATTCAGTAATGTCGTCACATAAAATGAAATCCAAACACCACGCAAGGGTATAAACATGTACTAACATATTTTTAATGTTTTAGCTTCTCAAAATATTTTTAAAGATCCATTATGCCTCGTGATAATTCTGGGCAGCAACCCATTTTTACCAAAATCTAACCAAAATCAACCACAACTTCAACAATACCCTTTAATCTATCATAACTCTTCCACTAATGTTACAATCAAGATAACAACTTGATTATTAGCTTAATTCTAACATAACATGATTTTCCAAACCATGTTTTCATCTCAATTCAAGATTAGGCTTCATCTAATCATCAATTTAGCATAAACCCTCCAATTTATTATAAACCTTTAATTAACATAAACATGATTTAGAGAATGATTACTAACTCACCTTGATTTGAGGAATGATACTAACATCATAAGACTTGCAGGGAACACCCCAAATCACCTTTACTTGCGTCTTGAGAATTCCTTGACATGATCTTGTGAAGTATTTTTGTCATGAAGATAACTATGCTTTTACCTCTTAAAAACCTTGTGGAAGAACACGTATAAAACCACATAGACACGTGGGTCTCTCTTATGAAATCCCTGGATTTTTAAGACTTATCTAAGCCTAAGGGTAAAAGGGTAATTTATGCCCATAATAGTTAACTTTGCATCATTAGTCCCTGCCGTTAAGTCTTTTGCACCATTAGTCTTTTTCGTTAACTATTTTCCACAAATGGTCCTTTATTTTATAAAATACTAACATATATTGTACATATGTAAAATAATAAATTATGTAAAGCACGTAGACGGATATTTAATCTAAAGCAGGGTTCACGTTTAATAAACGTTTTACTACAAACGCGAGATAACATATCCGATTAACCGTAAATAAATAAATTATACTCAAAAGTAAAATAATTTATAAACTTTATAAAATAAACCTAGGTGATGATTAACTATATAACAATTATATTAAACATGAAATTAATAATATGAAAAGTTTAGGGTTCTTAGAAGACCTTAACAAGATAGATGATGAAGAGAAACAAAGTCTAAACCCTAAATTAACAAGAAAACCCTAATTTCAATTATAGAAACCCTCGTTTTCTTCTTGATATTAAACCCTTGTAATCACTCAACCAAGCTTCCAATACCCTTTGTAATACCTTAGATATGATGTATATATCAACCTTAGTATGCTTGTAATACCTTATAAATCAAAACTATGAATTGTAGGAGTGTGTGTGTTTCAAGCCGTGGGTTATAGGAGTGTAGGAGGGAGTTTTGTGCTTTGATTTCTTGTAAAAATGATAAGTGTATGTTTACTTTACTTTTTGCTTGCATTATAGCCAAATAAGTTAGTAGGCATAACCTTAGTAAACCAACAAATGGTTTTGAATTTGATTTAGGGGAGTGGCCAGTTCTGGAGACAAATAGGGTAAGGTTTTATGAGTTTTAAATTGTTAGGGATGTAAGAGAAGTACAGAGCTTGGTGTGACATGTTAACTTTGTGTCAGAATGAGTTGATATGTCTCATGCATGCTTGCTTGTTGTCCCCTCTTTTTCTTTCATCCTAGCCGGTCACAAGCACCCCTTGGAAGTCAAAAGTGATGAATATATTGAGGGTTTGATCCATTGGATAACAAGTATACTTGTTTAATGGTGTTAGTGGAGGTTTGGAATTAATTTCAAGTATGAATGTGTATGTACATGTATGTAAATCGGTTCATGTGTAATAATATGTGTAAGTTTTATAAAACTTTGCTAGAAATGTATTGGTGGGTATTTGTTGAAGTCTAAATGGGTTTGTGTGATTACATGCATGCATGGATGCCTAAATCGTTAACCGGATGCGTTTTACGTAAAGTATAAAATATAACTTGAAAAGTTATAAATTATACTTCCAATAATGCTATAACACTTGTTGAACGTAAACTTTTATTTGTTTGTTGTCCGTTTACGCTAAATGATTATTTTTAGTTTACGCGATTTAACTATACGATAAAAATTAAAAGTAAACACGTAAATGTCTAAAAATAAATAATGGAATATTTGAAGTCGTAAAATGACGTGAAATGTGAAATGTTACAGTTTCCTCCTGTTAGAAGAGCCTTGTCCCCAAGGCTCAAGTCACGACACTTAACGAAGGTACGAGTTTAGTGAAGAGATGCAGATACTTCTTTTGAAATTGGTCTTCACGTTCCCATGTGAACTCAGGACCCCTCCTCGAGTTCCACCAAACCTTAACAATTAGGATACGGCATTGCTTCAACCGTTTGACTTCTTGATCCATGATTTCTATGGGTTCCTCCACAAAAGGAGTTTTTCATCAATATGAATTCCATCTAATGGAACGGCTAATGGTTCCTCAGAATAACATTTCTACAAATTGGATACATGAAACGTACTGTGAACCCTGCTCAACTCTTGAGGAAGCTCAAGCTTGTAAGGCTTCGACCTTAGCCAACACCTTCAAAGGTCAAACATACATAGGGTTTAACTTCCCCCGTTTGCCAAAACGCACGACCCCTTTCCAAGGTGAAACCTTAAGCATAACTTTATCTCTAACTTGAAATTCCATCCCCCCCCTCCCCCCCCCCCACCCTCCCTCCCACCCCCATCGCTTACACTTTTTAGAACTATTTAATCTTAGCTCTTTGGACGACCTCGGATTTATCAAGCTACTGCACTATTTACAATCGGGTTCTCTGCTCGTTAGTGAGTGTATCGCTAATCTAGTTTTATAAAATTAAAACTTGAACAAAATATATTTAAAACAAAATACGCATCACTTAGCAATCTTTGAAAATCCTTCAATGAATCTCCGATAATAACCGACAAGACCTAAAAATTAACGAATCTCTGTTGGAGTCTTAAGAGATGCCTAATTTTTTATGGATTCGATCTTGGCGAGATCCACGTGAATGCCTTGACTATCAATCACGTGCCCAAGAAATTGTACCTTGGGAATTTAAAATTCACATTTAGAAAATTTAGCATACAACTCCTCTTTCTTTAGCGACTCTAAGATTAACTTAAAATGCTCTTCTTATTCTTCCTTGTTCTTCGAGTAGATGAGGATATCATCAATAAAGACAATCATAAATTTATCCAAATATGGCTTGCACATGATTCATTAGATCCATAAATACCATCGGTGCGTTCGTCAAACCAAATGGCATACCTTGAAATTGATAATGACCATAACGAGTTCTGAAAGCGGTCTTTAAAATATCTCCTTCACAAACCTGTAACTGATGATAGCCCAATCTCAAATCAATCTTCGAGTAAACACTCGACCCTTGAAGTTGATCAAATAAATCGTCAATCCTTGAAAGTGGATAACGATTCTTCACTGTTAGCTTGTTCAGTTCCTGGTAGTTGATGCACATTTGAAATGATCCATCATTCTTCTTGACAAACAAGACTGGATCTCCCCAAGGTGGAGGACTGAGCCTTATAAAGCCTTTGTCGGATAGTTCGTACAGTTGCTCCGACAACTCTTTCATCTCGGACGGAGCTAATCTATAAGGTGCTCGTACTACAGGTGCAGCAGTAGGTATCAAATCAATCTGAAATTCCACTTGCCGAGTCAGTGGAATACCCAAAAAGTCCTCGGGAAATACTTCAGAAAAATCTTAAACGATTGGCATGTCCTCAAGTCGCTTCTCCTTCGACTTGTCTTCAGTCTTATTTGTGGTATCATGTGCCAAAAAAACATGGCATCCTTTTAACATATACTTATGTGTTTTAGTGCACGAGATGATGTTCAATCGAGTCTTGTTTCCCCGGTTGCTTTCGTCACCACGAACAATCAATGTCTCATTTCTGAAGGGGATACGAACAAGTTTCTCATCACAAACAATGAAAGCATGGTACTTCGCCAACCAATCCATACCAATGATGATGTCGAAACTACCAGGTTCTATGGGAATTAATTCGATGTTGAATGGATGATTTAAGAAGTTTAATGTACAACCCCGAATGATAGTGTTTATCCTAATTATTTTCCCGTTGGCTAGTTCAACATCGTAATAATGGTCTAATGTAGTTGGTGTGATATCAATTAGGGAGCTAAATGCAGTAGACACAAAACTCCTATCGGCACAGTATCAAATAAGATAGAAGCATAGCGGTTGTATAGAAGGAACGTACCCGTAACGACATTGGAGTCCGAGTTTGTCCCCGCAGCCCACCACGTATACTTTTGCTGGAGCATTGCCATTCACACCTTGATTACCATAGTTTTTGTTCTTCAGATTTGGGCATTCTTTCTTAAAATGCCCCTGAGCACCACATTCATAACAACCGGTACCCTTTTGATTAGCCATAGTGGCTCTCTGGTTGTTACCAGTGTTAGCATTGCCAAAAATCCTACAATCACGGGCGAGGTGGCCAACCTTGTTGCACATGTGGCACTTCGGTGCACACGGACCATTGTGATGGTAGTTGCATTTGGAACATTTTGGCCGAGATCCACCATACTCCTTTTTCTCACTAGGCCCAACAGTGTAAGCCCTACCAGTGTTCTGCCTCTTGTTTGGTTGTTGTTGGTTCTGGTTGTTTCTGAAGTTATCATCTTGCTTCCTTTTGTTCTCATCTTAGCGCTCAGCCATGGTACGGATCTTTTGATCCATCAATTCGGTTGCAAACTCGATTGCATCCTGCATTGTCTTGGGCTTTGATGCCATCACACTGCCGTGGATCATGTCGGGCAGACCGCCGACATACTTTTCTATCTCATCAGACTCTCCAGGAAACATCCTCATGCACATCAATGCCAGTTCTTGAAAACGTTGATTGTAACTCAGCACATCAGTACCTTTTACCTTTAAATTCCACATTTCAATTTCCAGCTTTTTAATCTCGCCTCTCGGGCAGTATTTGTCAGTCATCATCTTTTTTAAAGTTTTCCATGGCATTGCATATGCAACATTATGTCCAACAGTCCTAACGTGGGAGTTCCACCACGTCAAGGCATTTCCTAGAAGAGTGCAAGTTGCAAACTTGATATGACATGCGACAGTACAGTTGCTTATGTGGAAAACAGATTCCATCTTTTTGAACCATTGAGTTAGACCTATAACTCCTTCGGTACCCTTGAAATTCAGGGGTTGGCATTTGAGAAAGTCAGTGTAGGTACACTCACGAGCATCTCGCTCTATCCTCCTGCTACCTGTTCTTGAATCATGGCTATCGTCGCCATTTCTGCTAGTTCTGTTGGCTTCAATTTCTGCCAAGGCATTAGCAACTCCTTGGGAAATTAATGCCTTAATTTAAGCATCAGTCATAGGTGCGGGGTGATGGTTGCGGCGGTTCTCTTTGGTGGCATTTTCTTTAAATCATAATAAAATATAATACACGTTAGATTTCATACAATCATAAACGCGACATGACATATGCCCAATAAATAAAATGAGATCACATCACCTAGTGAAATATACAACCAAAGTGAGATTGACATGACATATACACAATAAATAAAATGAGATCACAACACAAGAGAGGTATATAGTAATATTTGAGATCACATCGACATGATATAATACATCCATTTCATATATAACCTGGAAAACATACATGATAGTTTAATACATAAATGGAAAATACAAGTCCTACCGCCGTGCTAGCTAGGAATAACCCATAATGCTTAGCAGGCTAACATAATGATAGCTAATGACATGACTGACAAGTAAACTAACTACAACTATCAGCATCCTCCGGGTCATCAGTGTGAGCTGGCTCCCTAGCCTCCAGTGTATCAATACGTCCCAAAGCTGCTATTAACTGTGTCTGTAGTGATGTAGTATGAGAAACCAATGTCATAACCAGTGCCTCCAGTGAAGAGATGCGGGTGTCCTGAATCTGAGTATGAGTCCGATATTCCTAAAGCTCATCATGTACTGCTCTACTACAACCCATAGACTGCGCCCATGCCTCTCGGGCAACTCTAGCCTCACTCTCAACAAGTATAGCTGTGTTAAGATGGTACTGCTTATCTCTGCATAACATGTTGACATGGCCTCTTAAAAGGGCCCGGTCATCCTGTGCATCCTTGAACCGCACATAAATCTCATTCGTATCCTGCCTGACAGTGGTGATGAGATCCGTCACCCGCTGGCTCAACTCTGCCACAGTAGTCGGTGGTACCTCCTTTTTAGCCTGAGTCAGGTCCTCCCAAACATCAGTAATCCCGTAACCCATCTCTCTAACCCGATCACGTCTAAGCTCGGCATCCAGAGTGCCAATAAACCCATAATCTGCTTTATCGCCCCAGTAGGCCTAGTAGCAGCAGCAATGCACAACCTCTTCCGAGGCGGCAACACAACCTCGGGAATATCCGCTCTACGGTCAGTAGAGGGTAAGAGTAAAGGTGATGATGGTGGTGGTAATGGTAATGGTGATGCAACCCTCAACCGAATTCTGGCTGCTTTGTAGCCCAATGGTGCCTCAGCATAAGTAGGGCTAGTAGGTGGTGATGGTACATGTAGTGGTGGTGAGGGAATATGAGGAAGTGGTGATGATAGTGGAGTGAGTGAAGATGGTGGTGGTGTAGGTATGGCAAGGAGCCTAGCAACCTCTGCCTCGGGATGGAATGGTATAGGTGCCTGAGATCAGACAGACATCCTAGCAGTAGTACGGTATGCAGGTGATGGTGGTGGTGGTGTAGCCGCAGACTCATCAGTCTCAAACGGCTATGTCTCCTCAGCAGAGGGGATAGGGTCAATAGCTGGAGAAACAGCAGTAGAGTCAGCCGGAGCTAGGTGCTCCTCCTCCTCCTCCTCCTCATCCTCATCTTCCTTAAAGGCCTCCTCCTCGTCCTCGACATCAGCATCATCCCCAGACGAATCATCATCATCATCATTATCTCCTTCATCAGCTGGATAGTCTGTGGGACCATCCTCTGACTCATCCTCTGGATCCTCCTCCGGATCGGAATCAGCAATGTAGCCCGGAGATAGGGCTATGGGTGAAGCATCAGCAGCATGAGGCTGATCCTCAACGGGAATCTCATCATCAGATGGGGCCAAGTACTCGGGGTACTCTGGTCCAGGTACGTAGTCCGGTGAAGGCGGTCCATGCTCTAGCTCCTCAAGGCCAGTCACGTAATCTAGAGATGGTGGGGCCTGAAGAGCGGCCTCCTCATCTGGCTCTACTGGATGCATGGGTAGTCCGTCGTACCCATAGACAATGACTCTAGGTGGACCTACGTCAGATGGCTCCTCGTAGTCACTATATATAGATGTGTATGTAACCCCAGACGATTCCTCGTCTGATGACATGACTATATATGTGACAAAACAAAAGTAGCTTAATAAAATAAACCTAGGTGATGATTAACTATATAACAATTATATAAAACATGAAATTAATAATATGAAAAGTTTAGGGTTCTTAGAAGACCTTAACAAGACGGATGATGAAGAGAAACAAAGTCTAAACCCTAAATTAACAAGAAAACCCTAATTTCAATTATAGAAACCCTAGTTTTCTTCTTGATATTAAACCCTTGTAATCACCCAACCAACCTTCCAATACCATTTGTAATACCTTAGATATGATATATATCAACCTTAGTATGCTTGTAATACCTTAGAAATCAAAACTATGAATTGTAGGAGTGTGTGTGTTTCAAGCCGTGGGTTATGGGAGTGTAGGAGGGAGTTTTGTGCTTTGATTTCTTGTAAAAATGATAAGTGTATGTTTACTTCACTTTTTGCTTGCTATTTATAGCCAAGATAAGTATGTATGCTACCTTAGTAAACCAACAAATGGTTTTGAATTTGATTTAGGGGTGTGGCTGGTTTTGGAGACAAATAGGGTAAGGTTTTATGAGTTTTAAATTGTTAGGGATGTAAGAGAAGTATGGAGCTTGGTGCATGTTAACTTTGTGTAAGAATGAGTTGATATGTCTCATGCATGCTTGCTTGTTGTGCCCTCTTTTTCTTTCATCCTAGCCGGTCACAAGCACCCCTTGGAAGTCAAAAGTGATGAATATATTGAGGGTTTGATCAATTGGATAACAGGTATACTTGTTTAATGGTGTTAGTGGAGGTTTGGAATTAATTTCAAGTATGAATGTGTATGTACATGTATGTAAATCGGTTCATGTGTAATAACATGTATAAGTTTTATAAAACTTTGCTAGAAATGTATTGGTGGGTATTTGTTGAAGTCTAAATGGGTTTGTGTGATTACATGCATGCATGGATGCCTAAAACGCGAACCGGATGCGTTTTACGTAAAGTATAAAAATATAACTTGAAAAGTTATAAATTATACTTCCAATAATGCTATAACACTTGTTGAACGTAAACTTTTATTTGTTTGATGCCCGTTTACGCTAAATGCTTATTTTTAGTTTACACGATTTAACTATACGATAAAAATTAAAAGTAAACGTGTAAATGTCTAAAAATAAATAATGGAATATTTGAAGTCGTAAAATGACCTGAAATGTGAAATGTTACATAAGGTATCTAAAGGAATAATAAAACCGAAACTTATACTAAAGGGATATTATGCCTAAAAATCAATGGTAAATAGTTAGGATTCAAATGATGAAATAAAGCTCGAACAAGGGTTAATTTATTCATACGGTTGTGTATTTCAATCTTAATCTCTATTCGCTCACATTAAACCTTTTAGTCGAAATTATAGGTTAAGACCTTGACTACTAGAAAGTTTTACCCTTTTCAATGGCTCATCATTTGTGCCCGTTTTCACCCAAACTCACGTCGTGAGTTGAGTGGGTGGTTTTGATTCGTCACCCGTGAGGTGTTCACTCACCGAGTGGCTCAACCTCGTTTTCACCCAAACTCACGTCGTGAGTTGAGCGGGTGGTTTTGATTCGTCACCCGTGAGGTGTTTAGTCACCGAGTGGCTCAGCCTAAAGTGTTGCACTCTTTTCGAATCTATTCAAACTTTATGGTAAATCCGGATAATTTAGTCAAACATTTATATGTCAAAGACAATGTTTTGAAAACCGGTTCTCTAATCGACCCGGTCGAGTCACCGGGTCAACCGTCGAGTCAATCCGGTCTTCCACAACAAAAAAATAAAAAAATATTTCTAATGATACAAAAAAATATATATATAAATCATGAATATTTCATATATTGAGCCTAAAAACCATATACTAACAAATATAACATGTAAAAAATAAAATTATGCCGCACGTATATGTAATTAACTTGCTTTATTTGTAAAAAATCACGAAAAGGAACGAAACCCGGCCCGGTTTAATTTGACCCATTTTTTTTTACTAAAAGCGGTTCAACCGATCGCGTTTCTAAACATTGGTGAAAGAAGCAGACTGCCATAAATTCAACTCCTAAGAGCATCCACAATGCTACCAAGTCTTCAATGACTTGGAGCATTTATTGTCATAAATGGTGAAGTTGTTTTGAGTTAGAACATTTATCACAAGAGTTGTAAAGTGAAAAGCTTTTGCTTCAAAGACTTGTCTAGTGCCAAGTCTTTCTTTCAAAACTCTTGAAAAGCCTTTGTACACAATGGTAAAAAGTCTTTGAAAAGCTTTCTCAAATAGTAAAAAGCTTTGCAAAAACCACCCCATTGGAGATGCTCTAAAAAGATGAACACAAATGAGATTTTCTACAAACAAAAACTCAATCTCCGACTGAATCACCAATGGGATTCGCCGGAACCTTGTCCTCCGATCAGCTTCACTTTTTCAATTCACAAGGTACCATTATAATCATCTTATTCTAATATCTTTGTAACTAATGCAATATTTTTTTTATAAAAATTGAATTGTTTTTTACAGGGTATTTGGTTATTGAATCATATTCACGTAATGAAGAAGTTGAGGGGTTAAGAAATAGAATGGATGAATTGCTTCATGGCTTTGATCCTTCTTCTTCTGCTTCTGTTTTTTCCACTAAAAATCAGGTCTCATTTTTATTCATTTTGTTTTGTTTGGATTTAGAATAAGTAAGAAACTTTTTAAGGTTGGTTATTGGAATGTTTATCTGCTTATGGCCTGTTTAGGATTGCTTATTAAACATGCGTATCTGTTACATTGCGTTTTGATGCAACATATTAGCAGTTTTGAGGGTGTTTGTGATTTGCTTTTCCAAAATCGCTTTATCTGATTATTTGTGAACTAAATAAGCTGTTTTGAATAAGCAGCTCAAAATTGCTTATTCAAAACACCTTATTTTATGAAGTAGTAAGTAGATAAGCAGTTTTGGATAAGCAATCCCGAACACCCTCAAAACTGCTTATATGTTGTATCAAACCGCAATAATCAGATACATAGTTTCAATAAGCAATACAAAAAGACTAAGAATGCTTATTGAAACTATGTATCTGATTAGTTTCGATAATCATGAATGGTATTTAAAGCCAAGTAGAATGCTTGTTGAAACTATGTATCTGATTATTTTGGTTTGATACAAGTTATACAACTGATTAGCAGTTTTGAGGGTGTTGAATTGCAAAACTGCTTATCTGTTGTCTTAAAGTGCAATGTAACAGATACGCAGTTTTAATAAGTAGTCCTAGATTAGATGTTGAATTGAGACATTGGTGTTTATTCAAAATATAACCTATTAAGGGCCGGATGCATATCAAAAAATTGAAGTTCTTACCAAAATTAAACTACCTCACATATATCTATAGATGTCTCAGACCCCCGGAACTAAAGTCTACCTCACACATATCTGTTGTCTTAAAATGCAATGTAACAAATACACAGTTTTAATAAGCAGTCCTAGATTAGATGTTGAATTAAGACAGTGGTGTTTATTCAAAACATAACCTATTAAGGACCGGATGCATATAAAAAAATTAAAGTTCTTACAAAATTAAACTACCTCACATATATCAATAGATGTCTCAGACCCCCGGAGCTGAAGTCTACCAATCTCGTGATATAAATTTGGAGCTCTTAATTAGAAGGTGAATGGCGGCTCTTTTTTAATTGTCACATTTTATAACCTAATTTGAGGTCCTTGGTTTGCATAAACTTGGGCGTGATATGGGCTTATTTTGGGCTTGAGGTGTGATGATCCATCCAGAGAGGGAGAGTATCTTTAGGGTTTCGTTATGAACTCCTTAGTATATTATTATGAAGTTTTGTGTATATTAATTAAATCAAACTCATGTTTTCTTTCTTTAGTCATCTAGAACAATGTCTTAAGAGTACCCGTTAGATAAACCCATTAACTAGAGCATTTTTCTTCAAATGAATCCAAGTGAACTACTAGCCTTAAAACTGACCTAAATTAAAATAACTAAATTGTTATTTCCTTGTTCCCATTTGAATTCATGCCGGAAGTTCACCGTGTTTAATTTTGTTAAAAGAGAGTTGGCCGTTTAAAGATGGATGTTAATCTATACTTCAATTGAATTGATAATGCATCATGGCAATGAATCTATCTTTGGTATAATATTCTTCATTTTCGGAACACTTTACCTTCAAGAACAGTAAAACGCATGTGAACGAAAACGACTTAATGATAAAATTATATTTGTAGACATAGATAGAAACAAGCCAAAAAACATCAAGCACTGAATCCGGCACTATGAACAGTTTTAGTCTTTAGTTTTACAACAAACACAGAATTCACATATAAACATTAAACAATGCTTCGCGCAGGAAAAGTAGGAAACCATAACTGGGTCAGTGATCTTGACCTGTATGCAAAATCTGAAAGACATATAACATGAATATCAGCTATAAAATGCCACATTTCTCCACAATATATAGAAACAGATGAGACAATAATGACGATTAACTTATTGTGTTAACCTTCCTGCAATTGTCCCAACTGGATTGAGTAGCGTCTACATACTTTACACCTATTTATACTTTATTAGCCAACTACTAACTGATAGAATTGAACCATGCTAATATTAAAAGCGCCCTATCTTTCTAATGTTAAACTTGGACTACAGTCACATATCTAGCACACATACAACAACAACGACAACAACAAACCCAATCGCGCCGGAGCGGGGTTAGACACACATAATAAATAAATTTGTACTTTAATGTCAATTTTATTAAAAAAAAAAAACAACAACAACAACAACATACCCAATCCGGCCGGAGCGGGTTATGGGGGAGGTGGAATGTAGACAAATCTTACCCCTACCCCTAGGATAAACCCGGAAGTAGAGAGACCGCTTCGAGGGGACCTCCGGTTTAAATGTCGTTTTTATGTTTTACTAATTTTCTTTGCCATGTTTCTGTATTTATTTGCTCAAATTGTCAATATCTTGATTGAGTTTCCAAGTCTCTTGTGCAATTTGGGAAGAAAAAAAGATTTGACGTATCAAATCTGAGATAGCGCGTATGAATAACATTGATCAAAGATCACCCAGATGCTTATGGGGCCGAACAGACAAGTTACCGTCAATACTCATTTGTAACATTCTAATCATGTTCTTGATTAAATAAAGGCACACCCTTTGTTGGTAACAATAACATTACTCGATTCTAGTTATTAAGTTCTTCCTTATTATATGAATGAGATTCAATTGCATGTTCCAGTATTTCCTACTAGGATATATATGCATAACGCACTGCCATAATAGATGTTTAATTTCACTTCTATTTTAACATTATAAAAACATATCCAACTTATGCATCAGCTTCGATTTAAAAAAGTGAAATCATTGATAAACTTGTTCGCTACCTGGGAGATATTGATGTATATGTTTATGCAGAGGCAGGTTGAGGACGATTTAGCCTTCTGCTCAGCATGTGGTGAATTAGCATATTGACTTTTTGACTGCTTGTCTTTGTGCTGACAAATTTTATCATAAAAAAGGTAAAGCAAATGAAGAAACGTAAAATAATTATAAAAATAAAAAAAAAAAAATTAAAACGGTTTATGATACTTACCCCGCCTTACGATGCCACCTGCTTGTGCTCGATTGCTGGATTTACATGCACAATGGATATCTTATTTCACCCGGCCCCAAATACAGACAAAAAAAGCATGAATTGATGCCTGTTTGCAGATAAATGATCGCCAAAACCTCAGGCAAACGACATAACACACCCACTTACGTAAATACACATGAATTGATGCCTGGTCGCCGATATATTGTCAAAAGCTAAGGCAACCTAACAAACACCGAGACTTTTGACTTTTGGACTTCACCTAGGCCTTCATGTGCTTTATGGATTAAAGATTTAAATCTACAAATTATTATTATTATGGAAGAGGCTTTTAAATAGTTACCATTGTTGCGGTCAATGTATAAATTGTAATGATAGTAAAATGAATATGAATTTTATTTACTACAGAATAGCATATCACAAAATATTTAACTTAGGTTAAAAAAACACATTCTATAGAGTCCCAATAGGGAATGTTAAGAGTCAGACTCAGGATAACGATAATGTAAAGTTAAAAAAGACATGAAAAAGATGGATCTGCAACATTTCAAATAGTCTATAATTCAAGGAAACAAGAATCCTCAAAAGGCACAGACGTTTTTAATCGTCAAGACCAATTCATATAACTTGACTAGCTGACTTCAGAGGAAGAAAGTATAAACATTAACAAAATTTTTTTGCTTCTTTGTTAAGTAATGCAATACACCTATTTATGTTTATAAGAAAAGCAGCACCCTACTCTGATGTACAGAGAGACGAATCTAAATTACTATCAAGTTTTAATTACATTAAGATGTGAAAGAGTTGGGTCGAAATTGGCATAGCCATTTATATGCATTGGCTTAGTCCGTTAGAAATTGACTATTTAATGGAATGAAGTTCAGTCGACAAGGATGCACTAAAAACACCAGTCTCTTGTTTTGTTTTTTCACATGAATCTCACTGGTCAACCTGCTATTGACACCTTGAACTACAAAAGATTACATCTGGCGATTTTAACAAATAATAGGTGACTTGAAGACATCAGAAGCCCTGATGTAACTGGAACTTGGGAAATAACCTCATAAGGTAACAATAGATTTGATTGAAGTTTACTAACCTCCCCATCCTCTGCTTCCTAGGATGACTTGAGGTCTATCTCAGCAAAGAATGCTTGCAACACAAATGCTGACACGCCAATAGGGTTTTACCCTGACGAAATCAGGCCCCACCTTTACGCTTTTAGAAGATTTAAGGTTCACTGTTTCCTCCTTTTTTAAACTTATAACATGGATTCAGGTTAAACTTCAAATATAATACTGGACCAACAAAAATTGGCTAGTGTTGTGGAGACTGGAGTTAAAACCAATCATGAGGACTCACCAAGTTGAGGAGAAGCAAAACTGTTATCAGATAGAAGCTGATGAAGCACGTGTAAGTCCACGAAGTTCCTGTCAATGTCACATAACCCTGAAATAATAGACCAAAAATTTGAGTGGAGATTGAACCATAACCGTTTATGAAATTCGTCTAATTTAACATATCACAGCATGATATTTCAAGATCTTGAATAATTAAAGTGGACTACCTACTTCAATTCGTGTCAATGACTCGCGATGTTGAGACATGATATCGAAGCATGCATTGAAGTTGGGGGTGGAATTAATACTTGAGCATATTATGTCGATTTTTAGATGTTTGGCATATTTGGAAGACATTTTGCTCCCCTAATTTTCCTCAACATTATTAGTATATTTAGACACCCAAACTTTGTCAAGCCATTAGAATCATGTTTAACAACTTTGACTTTTAGATTCTTGTCATATATGGAAGGTATCCAAAGACAAACTATATAGGTCAATAATTTGTATCTATGTCTAGCATGCAGAGAATTTAGCTTTAAACAGCGGTACCGGAAATTATATTAGCAGGTGCTTATAACATGCAAATGAAGGAAGAATATGAAAGACAAACAGTACCATGAATCGATCATACCTTTATCCAGACTTGCCAACTTCCCAACACCATTATATTGAAGAGCGTCACCATACCATGATACCATTGGCGTAATCATTAAAATAAAATGACAAGTAACTGCTTAAGTTAAGGAAAATTTACTAAGAAGCTCATGTATGTGTGAGAAATATGCCACATGAGAAATTTAGAATACAGTGCTAGCTTACAATCCATCTTAGTCTTCTAATATTTCTTACTTGTTTTATAGCATAAGAAGCTCGTAGATGTAAGTGCATGCTTAGTAATGATGGATAATGCATAACAAATTATAGCAAACAATGTAGGATACTTGCTATCAGCAAGATCTGTACTTGGTAAATCAGAATTCCCAGCATTGACTAACCCACCAAAGATCTGTCATCATAACCAAAAACGAAAGTTACACACTTTAACAAAAGATTATGTAGACACGCCCCTAAGAACATAAGTGTGATATGTGACAAAACTATCCTTAAGTAGAGAAAAAGT
This sequence comes from Tanacetum coccineum, assembly GCA_026074375.1. Classification (NCBI taxonomy): domain Eukaryota; kingdom Viridiplantae; phylum Streptophyta; class Magnoliopsida; order Asterales; family Asteraceae; genus Tanacetum; species Tanacetum coccineum. Next base: position 2,651 of record BQNB010037131.1, on the reverse strand, counting down.
ATATTTATCCAAGTAAATTTAATAGTACATTGCAGTAAACAAAGAATAAGTACGCACGTTAATGGAATATGTTATTTAAGATAAAATAATATGAACCGATACATGGAAAACATATGAAAGACGTACATGTATACCCAACGTACAGTAAATGCACATGACACAAAAGATGGTACCCAGGTATGGCATCAAACTTATCAACAAAGGCGTGGTATCTTTGAACATGCATTACCAGCCTAATAAATCTTAAGATTCTCGCAATAAGAAGATAACGAATCCTGGAAAAATTAATTGCGGAAAGCTATAATGTTCGAGAAATATGTTTGCAAGTAAAAATAGAACAAGTATCTGATTCAGAATAACGAGACTCGTCGAACTATCTTATTAGGTAACAGAAATCAAGGAAAAAAATCAAGTAAGATTACAGTCTTACCACTCCTCGTTTGAGAAAATTTTAGCTCCTTTGGAGATACGATTGTTAATGTTTCTCCAATAACAGTAAACATTCATGAAAAGAAGAATATAAAATGTCATCTCCGAAGCACACAGAATATCCAAATAACATACGTTCTAGACTAGATTTAACAAAACATTGCCAAAAGAAAATTTATTTTTTTCTTTATGTTTTGAATATCCTAAAAGTCGTCTGTAAACGTTATAATTTGATTAATTTTTTATGTCTAACCACTAAAAGAGGAACTTAGAACAGCAAAATTTACCTATGACCCGTGTGAGAATAAAATTAAAACGAAATAGAGGGTGTGTGCCTCCTCAAGCCCAAAATAAGCCCATATCAAGCCCACGCAAACCAAGAACCTCAAATTAGGTTATAAAATGTGACAATAAAAAAAATAGCCGCTATTCACCTTCTAACGAGATTGGTTCAGCTCCGGGGGTCTGGTCTGAGACATCTATGCGAGGTAGTTTAATTTTGTAAGAACTTCAATATATTCTAGTAGAGAAAGGCAAGGAATCAATAATTATGAAGGTCCGTTTCTTTTTTTCATTCCGTGGTGAATCATGGATTGGGAAAAAATTACACGTGCACTGCACAATTAATCTTTTAAACCCCCCTCAATAGCGATCAAAACTCTATACAAATTGGCTTACTTGCGTTGATGTTTATTTTTAATGAAGGTGATTCTTGTTATATTATTTTAGTTTTCCTCATAGATCCAAGATATACTCTAGAAGAAGCGATTGGTTAAGAAAATGTTCATATGAAACTTGCAATCTGTTGTTTTGCAATCTCTTTTCACACAACAGAAATATACTAATTGTTTATGAATTAATATATATTTTGTTTGTATATTAAGACATGTATGGGATGGTTTAAAACTTTAAATGAGGGTCCTGAAATCAAAAAGCTTATTGAACAACAAGTATCGTGCATTGATGTTCATTAGGATGTATCCATTATGCTCATGAAGCTGCACAAATAAACGGAAAAAGAACCAAGAGCAACTTGTGTGCCAATCTGTTGTGTTTACTTGGACGTAATTAACATTTATTAATGTGATTGTCTTTGATGATACAAAACTGTTGTTAGATGATGTTTTTAACCTACTAATTATCAATATATTTGTTTTATTCTCGGGTTATATCAAACGTAAGAATTACATCTCAAATCCATTCATGCACTCCATTCTTCACGTTTACCAAATAGTGGAATCATTTTCTGTTTCTCATATCGATTCTCTTTCTTTGGCATTCCATTCCCTACTGCGATTCTATTCTATGTGATTCCGTCGTACCAAACACCCCCTAATAGGTTATGTTTTGAATAATCACCACTGTCTCAATTCAACATCTAATCTAGGACTGCTTATTAAAACTGTGTATCTGTTACATTGCATTTTAAGACAACAGATAAGCAGTTTTGCAATTCAACACCCTCAAAACTGCTAATCAGTTGTATCAAACCAAAATAATCAGATACATAGTTTCAACAAGCATTCTACTTGGCTTTAAATACCATTCATGATTATCGAAACTAATCAGATACATAGTTTCAATAAGCATTCTTAGTCTTTTTGTATTGCTTATTGAAACTATGTATCTGATTATTGCGGGTTGATACAACATATAAGCAGTTTTGAGGGTGTTCGGGATTGCTTATCCAAAACTGCTTATCTACTTACTACTTCATAAAATAAGGTGTTTTGAATAAGCAATTTTGAGCTGCTTATTCAAAACAGCTTATTTAGTTCAAAAATAATCAGATAAAGCGATTTTGGAAAAGCAAATCACAAACACCCTCAAAACTGCTAATATGTTGCATCATAACACAATGTAACAGATACGCATGTTTAATAAGCAATCCTAAACAGGCCATAAGCAGATAAACATTCCAATAACCAACCTTAAAAAGTTTCTTACTTATTCTAAATCCAAACAAAACAAAATGAATAAAAATGAGACCTGATTTTTAGTGGAAAAAACAGAAGCAGAAGAAGAAGGATCAAAGCCATGAAGCAATTCATCCATTCTATTTCTTAACCCCTCAACTTCTTCATTACGTGAATATGATTCAATAACCAAATACCCTGTAAAAAACAATTCAATTTTTATAAAAAAAATATTGCATTAGTTACAAAGATATTAGAATAAGATGATTATAATGGTACCTTGTGAATTGAAAAAGTAAAGCTGAT
>BQNB010037130.1:0-49650 GCA_026074375.1 Tanacetum coccineum | reverse complement strand
TCTATATATATATATATATATATATATATATATATATATATGTATGTATATATGTATATATATGTATATATGTATGTATGTATGTATGTATGTATATATATATGTATGTATATATATCTTATATTTCTTTTAAATTATTATTACCCTCTTATTTTGTTATTTTTATAAAAACTCTTTATTAATTTAGTAAACCTTTTAAATAAAAACTAGGTATAAACTTACTATTTATAAATTTCATTTCATATATTACTTTCCTAATTTAGAAATACTAATGCTTAACTAATTTAAATACCAGACTTAATTCATTCTTAGGAATACACTATATTCTCTTTACGCTCATACTACAATTATTTACCAAATAACATGATAATGCAAACAATCATGCTATCATTTCCATAGTCACAAAATGTAATCGAAATGAAATAGCTACTACAACCATAACTCAATCACAATAAGATGAACACGCATCACAGATTGGTATCAAATACGCATTTAAGATCATATTAGCTCACAATTATAACACATATAAATACTTTAGTCAACTCTAAAAGTTTGACTAACCTGCTCAAGTCACGGTTGTCACAGTATCCCCTCCTTAAGGAATTTTTGTCTTGAAATTTAACTAGTAGGTTCAACAGTATTGTCAGCAAACAATAGGGGATACTTAGCTTTTATATGGTCCTTACGTTCCCACATGAACTCAGGGTCATGCTTTGAATTCCAATGAACTTTAATGATTGGAATCTTACTACGTTTCAAGCTCTTAACCTCATGGTCCATAATTTCTACGGGTTCCTCAACAAAATAAAGGGTTTTGTCAATCTTGATCTCGTCTAGTGGCACATGCAGATTTGCATCCGCAAAACACTTCTTCAAATTCAACACATGAAATGTGTCGTGCACGCTACTCAACTCTTCGGGCAATCTTAACTAATAAGCTACAGGGCCGATTCTTTCAAGGATTTCAAATGGTCCTACATACCTTGGTGCCAACTTACCTTTCTTTCCAAAACGTATCACGCCCTTCCAAGGTGACACCTTCAGTAACACTCGATCCCCAACCTCAAACACTAGTGGCTTGCACCTATTATCAGTGTAGCTCTTTTGACGATCTCTTACCCCTTTGAGCTTTTCCTTTATTAAGACTACCTTATCAATCGTCTCTTGCACCAATTCTGGTCCAATCAACCTGCTTTCTCCAATTTTAGCCCATAGAACAGGCGACCTATATTTCCTTCCATACAGTGCTTTAACGAACCACATCGAATACTCAAATGGTAACTTTTATTATAAGAAAATTCAGCTAACGGTAGGTGGACATCCTAACTGCCACCAAAGTCGCTCACACACGCTCTTAACATATCCTCCAATGTCTGAATTGTACGCTCAGTTTGTCCATCCATTTGAGGATGATAAACTGTACTCATATCTAATAGTGTCCCTAAGGCTTTCTGTAATGTTTTCCAAAAATGTAATGTAAACCGTCCATCTCAATCCGAAATAATCAACACAGGCACTCCATGCCGTGCAACGATCTTATCGATGTACAACCTTGCCAACTTCTCTATAATGTATGTGACAACCGACATTTGAGCAGGTTAGTTTATACCATTAGATGTGACTAAGAGTTCATTTTATGTGTTTAAGTGTGTACTATGTGATTTTAAGTGTGCTAAGTATGTTAAGTATGTGCATGATATTATTTTGAGGTGCTGGGCATCTCATTTTGAGTATGTTTGTGTTGGATTATGAGTATTCTATTTGTTCACGTTTAGTGATAATGGAAAGGATTGGCATATTTCATGTAATGCTACGTCAATAGTTGGATGATTTAGCGATAAGCGTTTATGATAATCGTGACATTTTAGAAATGAAATAAGTGAGTGAAATATGGAAGTTTGTGGCAAACTTTTAAAAAATGGAAAGTGGTTTGGTGAAATAAAAGTTATTTTTAGAAAGGTTAGTAAGTAGCGTTTAAGTAAAAAGGTTTAATCAAATTAGTTTAAGTTTTTATAAAAAGTTAAGGAAATAAAGTAAAGTAGTTAATTAATAATATAAAAAAAGTGTATACATATATAGAAAGTTCCACAAGGATCAAGGTTAAAAAAAAAATCATATAGATGCATACCTGGACCAATCAATTTGTTCTTTTTTGATCCGAACGGTGTTTTGGAGAGATATATAATACATCCCGCCTATATTTTTCATTTCATCTCATGTGTGGTAAAAAAACACAACACATACCTACAACCATCCACCACCATACACCATCGGAACCCCTAACAATAACACATCACCCCCATCCCACCAACGGAACCCAAAAACATCACCATCGAAACACATCACCACCATCACCATCACATCGTAACCCTACTATCACAATCGAACACATTTCACCACCATATTTACACAATAAGCGCCACCATTAACCACCATCATCATACTCGGAAAACCCTAACAACAGCACGATCGTAGAAAACACAACCACACCCATCGATCAAAATAAGCATTTCATTGGACAACGAGAAGAAATCCGACTATCAAAAGAGATAAGTTACCGAATCATCTGGTTTGGCCTCATTCCCGGTCAACAAAGTAAGTTTTTTGCTTTTTTTTATTCCTTTTTTTTTTGTTCTTTGTTGCTTATTTTTTGTGCTTATTTTTGGTGTTTAGGTGTAATGTGTTAGTTAGATGATAGTTCTATATTATGTGGTTGTGATATTTTTTTTTTGTTAAGGAGAGTTAACTTAATCGAAATGAGTATTTCCTATGGCAGTTCGTTTATAGTGTGTTTTAGGGAAGTTAGGGAAGATTGAGATTGGCGAAAAAGTTGTCGATATTATTTGAACTCAAGGGATATGATAATTCCGTTGTGAATCTCATGAGCTTCTGTGTGTGAATCTCATGTGATGTTAATAGGCTCATTAAGTGTCATAATAATTATGACTTACGTGGTTTTTTGGCTTAATGATCCATAATTATTTTGTGATAACACTCACACTCACAATCATAAATGTGTATCTGAATGGATGTTTGTTTGTTTCGGCTTTCTGTTAATTCTTCTTGTTTAATTCCGCGTGTTTTAGCTAATTGTAGATAGCTAATAAATATAGGATTTATGCAAAAAGTCAATAGGAGGGAGATTTGTTGTTGCAATAGCTGATGGAAATTTAAGCAGGTCAAATGTGAGAGTTAAATAGTATATGAAAGAACTTTTGTTTGTATGTAAGATGATTCTGGTTAATTTTTATTGTACTTGTTTAAGAATATAGCTATTAGGTTAGTGTTTGAATACAATCAGTTTTTTTGATTGATGTTTTTGTGTACTGAGTTTTATATCCTTTGTTGTTTTATTTTAGTGCTCATAAGTATTGGTTTTGTGGTAGAGTTCACGAGTTGCCAGTCAGGAGCTTCCTAAGGTTACCCGGTAGAGTTCTTCAAGGAAGTGGAATACGAGTGATTATGGCTATGCGGCTATAGCTAGCCGTCCAAGTTTTAAAATCCTCAAAGCCGAGTGTCTGAGTTCAATCCACTGTTGGACATGTAGTTCCCATTTAAGAAAGGAGGGGTTTCGATGTTGTGAAGTTAACAACCCGCTATGTGGTTTATAAGTCGCGGAATTAGAAGAGGCCACTTAAGAAACCGGCTGCTGTTGTTGAAAAACCGATGCTGTTGTTTGAAAAACGGAATGCTGTTTTCTGGATAAGAATCGGTCGCCGGCTAAGAAAACCAACTTCTGTTAGTGGTTCAAGATAAAGATAGTGTTGTGGGATAATTTATCCTGCTGATTTGGACCATGAAAAGACATAGATAAGCATAAGGCGTCGCTAAGAACCCGTTTCTATTGTGAAAGGTGTGGCAATTGCTAAGCTATTATGTTTCAAGTAGAGGAGTGCTTTGAAGAAATGATGGCCATTGAAAAAGCCGCAATGTTAATGATTGGGATGCTTTGAAGCATTACGGCCCATGATGTTCAGGAAAAGGTCGATGGAAAGGATAAGAAAATCTACTGTGATAAGGACAATGACAAGGTATGATTCATTTTACTTTTTAAGCTTCTAAACTGCTTTTCTTATGCTTATAAATGATTCACAATAGAATCTCATGAGATTTCACAACAGGAACTCATGAGATTCACAAAACAGGAATCTCATGAGATTTCATTTGATTTTTAGTTTAATAATCTCATATGATTCTATTCTATGCTTATAATTTGGTTCACAATAGAATCTCATGAGATTCACAATAGGATCTCATGAGATTCACAGTAGAATGTCATGTGATTTACTATGAATCATTAATTTATATAAATTAATCTCATGTGATTTACTATAGTACTGAATTTGATCAACTACAGGCTTTGTTTCAAAAGAAGAAATTGAATGTTGTTTCGAAAGACAAGCCTAAGTCTACTGTTGAAAAAGCTTCGGATGTTGTTTCAGATAAACCGGTTGTAAAGAAGATGGTCATGCGCCGGTTGTTGCGGCTGTTGAGAGTGTTGTTTGAGAAGGAGAATCCAAAGGTTATAAAAGGTTCTATAAGCCACTAGTGCGTTGTATAGGTAGAGATAAGACAAAAGGCAAAGAACATTGCACCAAGGTTGTCAAAGCAAAAGACAATACAGAATTTGACAAGCTAAGTTAATGTTAAAAAGGAAAATTGATTTTTATCAAGGAAGATGAATAATGAAAAAGAATTTAAAGGTAAGTCGAAGAAAGAGGTTTTCCGATTCCGACTTGAGACGGATGTTGTTGATGAAGCTGATAGAAAAATTAAGTAACCGAAAAAATTGAAGAGAGAGAGGAGTGAATTTCAATTCTTCGATTCTCGGAGCTTGATAGAATTATTAGTAAGCGACTTATAATAAATTGGAAAAGAAGGTCAAGAAAAGACGAATCTGAAGATAGAGTCCCGAAGAAAGTTACAGAAAAAATTGACATAAAGGGTGAAGAAAGAAGATCTGACGAGGATACTGTCCTCAGAAAGGTAAGAAAAAAGAGAAGCCACTGGACGCCCGAAGAAGCTGCACATGAAAAGTATCTTTCTTCGAGTTTTCCTCCTTTTTCAGGCAAGGACAACTCCTACTTCCCTTTTTTCCTGCCATCGAAAGAAAACTCAAAGAGTTGATATTTTAGGATTTTTGACTGCTAAGGCTTTAGTTCATTGTATAACGGTTTCTATAGATCATCTCCCATTGAAGTTGGGGGATGGTTTGCCTGTGGCCAATTTCCAAAAATTACATGTTATTTCTAATCAACTCAGGCGATAAAAAAGGTAACCCCTTCCAAAATTCATGATATTAGGTGTTCCTAATTGGAGGGTATTCATTATTTGATTTGATGAAAGAAGAAACTGACCCTCGAGTTTGTAAGTACTGGTCGATCAATTTTTTATCCTCTAGAATTGAAGAAATCCGATGTTAATGATATTGCGAGGAAATTGGTTGCTGCTCAAGAAATCGACTTTCTTTTTAAAAGTTAATTTTTTGACTTTGTTACAAATACGATGGCTAAGGCTGACCGGTTGAAGGGTCAAATCTGCTTGGATGTGGTCAGACGCCTTCAGATGAAGACAGCAGATAATTCTGATATAAACTGGTGTGGTACATTTTATGACTCTCTTCGAGAATAGTAAACTCCCCGGAGGAACGAATCCATCTACCGTTGGGCCCCTAACATTCCTTATTGTAAGTTTTACTAAATTCCACTAAATGAGATTTTACCTGCCTTGAAACATGAATCACATGAGATTCATAAGTTAATAACCTGAGAATCAATGTCTGATCTCATGTGATTCTCTTTCGAAAATCCATGTGATTCTCTTTGAATCTCATGTGATTCAATCATTATCACATGAGATCCTCTCATGATTCACTCATGAAGATGAGACAGGATCTCATTGATTTTTAATATCAAGTCCTCCTTTCTGATCCGATATCAAAATTCAGCTAATTTTTGATTTTTTCTTTTTTTTATTTCAACCCCCGCTGTTATATTTAGATTCCTACGAAGTTTGATAAGTTCCTGGGTTAGGTTCGCGACAGGCCCATCTATAAGAAATTGGTCTCATACTAATGAAACAAAGCAGGAGTTCAGAACTTAAAATCATGTGCTCGGGCTTTTAGATCTTCATGATGAGTGGAACGAACTGAGGTGTCAAGAATCTGTGGTTTTATTGGTTTCTCTCGAACACTCTGAGAAAAGGTATGTGGTTAGACTGTCTTCAAAAATGAATCACATGAGATTCAGGGTTAATCACATGAGATTCTGTCTGATATCATGTGATTTACTTTGAATCTCATGTGATTCAAACATCAATCTCATGAGATCCTGTTTGATCTCTTGTGATTCATAGTAAATCTTATGAGATCCTGTCTGATCTCATTTCTAGCTACAATTTTTTTTTATTAAAAACGGAGTTCATAAATACAGAATCATAATGAGGCTTCAAATCACACATGAGATTCAGTTTAAATCTATGTTGATAATCGAACCATCACGTGATAAACTATAGAACTGACATTTGAGTAAATGCAGCGTTGTTTAAAAGAGCTGAGAGTAAGCTTCTGCAATGTGTTCTGAAAGGGTTTTTTTCTAGGAAAGATTTAATGAGGAAAGCTAGCTCAGCTTATCCTGGTTGCATGGAAAGCTTGTTTGAACATCAAGCAAGTATGTCCAAGAGTTCAGAAACCTATTTCATATTATGTTGATATGGATTTGGTAAATGAAAGTAAAATGGGGAATGATGATAATGATAATGATGGTGATGGAAACGGGGATGAAGAAGATGCGAATAGATGGTGACGAAAATGGAGCAATCGAGTTTGTTTAGCAAAATCATTTAGATGATTTAGGCAATGATATCGGTCCAACTGAAAAAGAACAGTTTGATCCAGTCCGATCCAACTGAACAAGAAATTGTTGTTAAAGGGGATCCAGCATAAGAAAGTCAGATCAAGAGTACAACCCGAGAACTAAACACAATGGTTAGAACAAAATTTGGATTATAGTTGGAGAGGTGATTGATTGAATAACTTCCTGAGTATTTATAACGTAATTTTTCCTTCCTCTACATCTTTTTCCAACTTTGTAAAAATTTATTTATTTTTCCATTAAATCTCTTTATTTGTCAGTGTGATTTTATTTGGAGATAATTCTGGCGACACGGGAACTAATGAATAAAGGGCCGGTTACTCCGAGAGAATGCTACCCCCCAAAAGCAAGTCCATGCCAAAAAAAAGAGTTGTCAAACCTTCTCCTTTACATGTTATCAACTTATATGAACAAGAAGACTTACGGTTGTGCCAAAACACAAGGTCAGAGTTTATTCTTGGGAACACGTGTTCGCTATGCAGGGGATAAGATGTAAGTTAATAAAACGTACTAGTTGGTTTTTTTTGTTATGATATAGGTGATTTTTTGTTTTGCATCAGATGTGATTCAAAGTGGAATCAGATAAGATTCAAGAGTGGGAAAAATCACTTTGAATCTCAGTATTCTAGTTGAATCTCAGAGGATTCAAAGAGAATCACTTGTGATCACTTTGAATCTCCATGTGATCCAGTACTTACATGATTATTGTTTTTTTTTATATAGTGAAGTGTTTTTGAAACACATTCGGGGAGTATAGTGAGTATATGGGACTACGTTGAATATGGAAACGTTAGCACAGGTTAGGATTGATGCTAGATGACATAGACTGTTGGGTGCTATACTGAACCATGAAGAGAGATTATTATAGAGTTGCTAGACTCAAAATGAGGCATTGTTTTTCCAACTGGTTGTATTGTAAGTGTTCTAAATTTATAAATTTAGAATAAAATTATTTTTTTTATACATTTATGTATGTTATTTTTATACAGACAAAATCGATGTTTGACGGAACCTTGGCAACTGATGAAGCTAAATGGGATAGCTTTTCAAATCAAGTTAAGTCTCAATTTGGCGGAAATGTTGATGGTTTGGCTCTTCAAGGCATTGACTTGGTAAAATTATTTTTTTTATAGAATTTTACTTTGTGTTTTCTTACTTTTTACATTTCATTTTATAGATTTGTAATATTTTTGAAACACCCGTGTTATTTAAAAAACAGGCATTTTTTCCAATTTGCAATCACGGGCATTTCTATGTGATTGTCTTCAGCCTTACTGGAAAAACAACGTCAATGACTATCCTGGATAACAGTCAAGCAACCTATGTTGGAAAATATAAAGAAGTTTGTGTAGTTCTTGTAAGTCTTTTACATTTAATTGGCTCTTTGATACCATGTGATTTTTCCCAGATGACATACGACCGAAATCAGAATTCTATATTTCTTAATACCTTATTAGAGTACTTCAGATGAGAAAATAGCCATGAGATAACCTAAGAAAATCTCCTGAGATTCAATATGAATCTCCTTGAGGTTCCATTTGAATCATGTGAAGGCTTTCCTTAGAAATCTTCCTGAGATTCCCAATATGAATCTCATGAGATTCCATGTAAATCTCATGTTCCTAATTTTAATACATTCCTAATTCTTCCTTTTTTGGTTTGTAGAAAAAGTGTTGTTTTACCCCCACAGGTCATTTGAAAGAGTATGGTCATGATAGGCGATACTAAGATAGCTAAACGATGCCTAAAATCCCAAAAGTTTGACAGTTAGGACCAAGGGGAATCACCATGATTGTGGAATTTTCACTATGCTACATATGGAATGTTACAATGCTGGAGCTGTTGCAAATTGGGATTGCGGCTTGTATGCCGAAATCGGGTACTGCTTGATATGCGAGGAGATGCCGTTTTTAAATTTTGCCACCAAATACGTTACCAGTGAAATCAATGTGCATGCGCAGAAGTTTAATTTAGCAAAAGAGTTTGATAAACTTAAGAGTCTGATGAAAAGGTGTCGATAATCGTTAATGCATTGAAGAATAGGAAGGAACGTGATCGCATCTAACTACCTGAATTTCAAACTCACCACACGTTCTGGTAGCTCAGTTTACTTGCTAGATCATTCCTTGCTTTAATCATTCATTGCTTTAATCATTCCTGAATTTCTTTTGATGCTTTTGAACAAGAATTTTTGTTTTGTTTGTAGAACAGTTCTGGTAGCTCAGTTTAGTTCAACTTTTGATAATGCTTTTGAACAAGAATTTATGTATAAGTCTGATATGCAGTTTATTTCTCTTTGAATCTATACTTCTAATGGTTTACATGAAATCACAAGAGATTCAATCTATAATCACCTGAGATTCACAATAGAATCGCAAGGGATTCATTTAGAAAATTGTTCGCAAGTCGAATAGAAAAGGGAACCATTACCTATAGTTGTTCTTCATTTTGCATCTGATTTGCAACAATTTGGAGTAGTCAGAACAATTTGCAACATATGATGAATCTCATGAGATGTCATAATGAATCAACTTGAAATCAACTATAATTAAAAATATGAATCAACTGATGAATCTCAGAATTTATACAAAGAAAAAAAATCAATACATAAGTATTTTAAACTTTATTATTAACTTTTTATTACAAAGAAATCAACTGTGATCTCATACTTATAATCTTATGAGATAAATAAGTATTAAACTTTTTATTAAACTTTTTTATTACGAAAAGAAATCAACTGTGAATCTCATACTTATATAATCTTAATCTTATGAGATTTTATAATATTTAACTTTTATTAACTTTTTATTAACTTTTTATTAACGTTTTATCAACTGTGAATCTTCATACTTATACAAAAATCAAATACTATTATTTAAACTCTTTTATTAAACAAATAAATCAACTGTGAATCAAACACTAAATTAAATATGATCAATGTGAGACTCATACTATAATCTATGAGATTCAGAGGGAGTCTCATGAGATTCATTATGAATCTCATGAGATTCACTATGAATCTCATGAGATTCTGAACAATAAGTATAAAGAAATACATGATTTATACATATAAAGACATCAAATAAAATCAACATGTAATTCAATACACAATAAAGTATTTTTGGGTTTATAAATATTGAAAATATCAAACATCAATAACCGGGGTCGCCTTTCTTTTTTTTCCTTGCATTTGGATTTAGTGGACAAGTTAATTTGGTATGTTCGTTTGTCACCTCCTTACAAAAACCACAAGGTCTTGCTTTCTTCTTTGCAACTTTAATCGCTTTTTCTCGTTCACTCTTTAAACGTTCTCCTTTCTTCAAATGTTCTCCTTTGTTCACGGCTTTTGTTGGATTTTTAACTTGAACATCATTTGTTTGTTTTACTGAAAAAACATCCTCAATTACAGTGTCTCTTGAAGGGGGTTCGCAATATCGGTTTTCCCCACGTCATCCAAGAGTTTCTTCAAGTTTGTTACATAGGTAGCCCAATCACCTTCTTCATCTTTGCTCAACAAGAATAAAGTACATCCACCAAAAAAAATGGCCTCATTTGTAATGGCTTTGAATGTTCACCATTTTTTCCCTTCTTCCCCCATATCTGTTTTCATTTCTTCGCAAGTCGGGAGTAATTATGTCCCCTTTGTCCAACGCACTCAAAATGTATTGTTTTTTAGGAATATCAGTTATAATGTCACGATTCTTGAATACACAAAATATGTGTCTACATAGAAAACCGTATCGTAGAAAATTTCTACAAGTACATACCACCGAACCATCTTCTATATTTAGTAATACCTTCCTCACAAAAACAAAAGTAATAAGAATGTTATTAAAGAAATCTTAAGAGATCCCAGAGATTTTGTTTGAGATTAATATTGAATCTCATAAGATTCACTTCTGAATCTAATGAAATTCAAGTTGAATCTCATGAGATTCAATATTAATCTCATGAGATTCAATATTAATCTCATGAGATTCAAGTCAAATATCACAGACACTAAAAGAGACTCCATAAACATTTGGAATCTCAAGAGACTTATTCTGAATCTAATGAGATTCAAGTTGAATCTCATGAGATTCAACTTCATTCTGAATCTCATTCTGAATCTCTTGAGATTCATATCAAATCTTATGAGATTCCAGTGAAATCTCATAAGATTCAATATGAATCTCAAAAGTTTCATATTGAAATCCAATTAATAAGTATTTAAACAAATAAAAACTTACCTTATAGTCTCTTGCTGTTTGTCCCACTGTTTGAGTTTCTTTCTCTTTTTCTTTCCCCTTTTGTTGCTTTTTTTGTGAAAAAGTGATTTATTTTCATTCTGCCTTGTTGTCTCTAATAACGAATTTTTCACAACCTTCATCTCTATTTAAACCTTGAACCGTACAATTCCAGCAGCCTTCATTTATTTCAGTTTGAACAATCAGAAACATCGTCCTAGTGTATACTTTTGACGCATGCGATTCAATATCTAATATGTGTAACAACGTTGGAGCTGCATCAATTGTGTTGAAGTCTAATTTCTCTTGCCTATACCTTTGCCTTTCCATTGCTGATTCATATGACATCATGAAACTAACAAGTGTTGCTCCAGGGCTTGTGAAACTCTTGAAGAACGAGTTTTCACTTTCAGACCTTGAAGTGGTCCTCGACAATACCAAATAATGGGGAGTCATGAAATAGCAGGATCCCAAATTTCTCGAAGATCAAACATTTTTTGTCAACCAATTGTGATTTTTCAAATCAAAATCCTCAATCAATTGTGCCCATTTCTCTTCAAACGTCACTGGTTCAATGGACATATTCCAAACGATCTTATCAAAACGTTCTTTGAAATCTGTTTGATCGTATATTTCTTTACAAATCTGTTTTGTATAAAAAAGTTATTAGTTTAATCACATAAGATACAAAATGAGGCATCTGTGAATCTCATGAGATTCACTGTGAATCTCATGAGATTCACTATGAATCTCATGAGATTCACTATGAATCTCATGAGATTGCATTTGAATCTCATGAGATTCAGTGTGAATCCCATGAGATTCACAATACATTGGATCAAGTTTTAAACGGATAAAAATACCTTGGTTGGAATCTTTTGCATAATGTGCCACATGCAAAGTCTGTGTTTGGCTTTCTTAAAAATAGCTTCCGAAGCGTCTCTTTCATGCTCCATCCTTGAATCAGTAACAATCATCGTTGGTTCCTTTAAGAAAGCCGACATGAATGCCGTAGCCAGCCACGTGTCAAGATTTTATGTCTTCATGAAAAGCTCCCCGATCCAAAGTGACACATTTCCGTGATAGTCAATAGCCCGATGAAACGGTACAAGAACTATCATGTTATACCTAAATAAAAATTTCAATTTTGTTAGTGCTTTCAGATCAAAAAAAATATCCCTAGTTGAATCTCATCAAGATTGCTAACAGCTGAATCTCATAGACTTATTTGAACTCAATGAAATTCCAGTTGAATCTCATGAGATTCCAAACTTGAATCTCATAAGATTCAGTATGAAAATCATGAGAATCACCTATGAATCTCTTTAGATTAAATTGAATCTCTCATGAGAATTCAAATCAAAATATCACGAAGACACTAAAAGATGACTCATAAACATTTGAATCTTCTCATGAGACTTATTCTGAATCTAACGAGATTCAAGTTGAATCGCATGAGATTCACTTCAATCTCATAAGATTCACTATAAATCTCCATGAATTCCTAAAATAAGCCTAATTGCAAGCAAATAAATAGTGATTAACTTACTTGTTGCTGTTGAAGGTTCACAAAAGATACTATGTCTCCAAAACGCTGTTAGTTCATTTGGCGACTTTCATCACCCAAAAACATGGCAACCAACTCATCGTATCTACCATAGACTGAAATGTAAAGTTCGGCACAAGACATTTTTTCTGTTCCACACATTTTTTTGTTTATAAGCATTTGCGCGTCACTTTCACCTATAAAGTGATTAACATACCTTTGATGATTCTTAAAATCATCAGTCGTCCCATGAACATATTCATAACCGCCTTTTATGTTACAATACAAGTGGTGTGCTTTTGTTGCACCAATCTTGTTTGCTGCAGAGCTTTGACTACAAACATTTCTTCTGATTGATCATCTTTCCTTTGTTTTTCTTTTGTAATATGTCTGTACTCTTTTGGGATAAGCATGTGATTGTGTTTAGGATTAAAGGTCTCTAACTTGTATCTTCCAGAAACATTATTCAACACTAATCTTATATGAGCTTTGCAACCTGTTGCATGAGTTGTTGTATTCCTTTTTTGTTTTGATATTGCGGATCAAGAGTGTTGATATTAATAGGTTGAACACCCTCTTTTGGTACAATAAATGTACTTTTTAGAAACTGACCTGATGTTGTTTTCTTTTATGGACTCCCTTTTTTAACTTCAAACCAGCCATTTTCACCGCGTATTTTTACATACATCTTAAAAGCTCATCCATTGAACCAAATGGAGTTCCCTTCTTCTGGAATAGGAATTCCATCTACATGAGGCTCCCAATAAATCGATCCACCAGGTGTAATCAGTCAGCTCCGTAAAAGTTGGTCATGGGTTTCTCATACATTCTGTGTATAAGAAAACAGAATGACAATAAGATATCATTTGAATCTGAATCCTCATGAGATTCACTGTAATACTCATAAGATTCCAATTTTAAATTATGATATTTCTGATTCTGAAATCTCAGAGATGGGAATCTCAGCTTATATTTAACAAATTCAAACATTGCTTATCACTACATTATTTTAAATTTCACTTATGTCAAATTTTAATACATGAGATTCAACATGGAATCTCAAGAGATTCATCACTATGATCTTTATGGAGATTCACATATAATCTCATGGAGATTCAAGGGGAATCTCAACTTAATTTACAAAATCAAGAAAACTTATCAATGAGAACATCCTAAACATATCATGATTAGATTGAGCAAAGATATCAACTATTACAAACGCAAGACAGCGTATTACCTGTAACTTCCTCCATAATCCTTCTTTCCATAACTTTATCTACTAAAAACTGAATTATCATGGATTCTCTCCTCGCCAACTACCTATTGGCACCTTATTCCGTCCGATGTTTCATAGCACTGAGATGTTTCAGGTCGCGAAGAATATTTTTAACATTATTCCGGTGGGGAGATGGTTCAGGTCGCGGCGGCGATGATTAAGAACTGGTATGGGATGTTTCAGGTGGCCGGTGGCGGTGATTAGGTCCAGTGTGGTATGGTTCGATCGCAGACGACGATGATGGTGAGTTTTCGATGATGGTGATGTTTCCAAATCGCGACGGCGAGGGCGCTGTATAGTTCCATGGTGATGTTAGTTTAGATCGCGACGACGATGATGGGTGGTGAGACGTATGATGGGGTGGCGGTGGTCTACTAGGGTGGTGGCGGTGGTTAAAATAACGTGGTTACTAGGGGTTGAGATCCGGAATTGTGTTTGTTTGTGTTTGTAGAGAGAGAAACAAACTTATCATATGAGGTGTGTGTGTTTTTTTTTAGGCTTTTATATATGAGTGGGGAGCTTATCCATGGCCATATTGGATTGTGAAGACAATGGATGGCCAGACATCCTATATGATCTTTTTTTTGTCCATGGGTTTTGGGGGATCTCGACTCGTATACATATATAGGGGCGTCCGATTTAAGGTTTTAAGGAAAAAAAGTTATTTTCTTTTAGGCTTATTTGAGTTGGGCTAGGACTCAAAGAAATAATTATAAAACCAATTTGGCCTATCTCTTCTCCCCTTCTTCTTGTTTCCGTAAGATTCAAACCCCCCCCCCAAAACCCTAAGAAGTTGTTTTTTTCATTTGTGGATCCAAGAGTCATTCAAGAGTGTGGTTTAGGTGATAATCATCAAGGTAAGTGTGTTCAACCTAGTTTAATTAGTGCATTCATGTAACAAAATCAATGATGGATTCTAGGGTTCATAAAATATAATATATTAATGATATATTATGATTGTGGTACGATTAGGTATTGATTTGGGTCATGATCATGCAATTGGTTAGGTTAGATTTGCGATAAGGATGAGCAGAAATTAGGCTGTGTTTACGAGTGATTATCTCCATGATGGTAATAGTTTTTTTTATGTTTCTGGACTCTAAACATTAGCTCATTGAATGTACTTTCCAGAAAATCCGGCCTCGAAAGCTTTTAAGGTCGGGAAGTCATTCAAATGTTGTTTACCCTAAAAGTTGTCAAAACTTTAAATAACGGGACGAGATATGCCATGTTTGTGAGGGTAAAACCCTAACTTAAACTTCGAATTGAGATTAGCCCTTCTACAGGAGTTTATTTTTATGTGTTTATTAAAAATCCCCCAAAGGAGAGCTTCTGATTTAGAGTCTAAGTATGGTTTTTAGGTCCAAACGTTTTAGTGTGCAATCAGATCCGAATTAGGACTGTTTTGAAGTTTGATTTTCTTAGAGTACTTGTGCAACGTAAATGGCTTTTGGAAATCCAAAGGTAGTTAATATACTCCATATAGGAGCATGGGTGATTTTTTGGTATGAATTAAAGAGGGACAATTAAGTAAAGTGTTGGAGTACGTAAAGTCATGATAAAATTCTGCAATTTAGAGTTAATTATAAGTAACTAGTGGAAAAGGAGTTAATGAAGTGGTTAGGTTGGGCATGGTGTCGGGTGACCCATGATGGTTAATTAAACCCTTAGACATCCATCATATGAGTGTTACATGGACATGAGCTTTTAGCTTGGTCGCGTGTAACACATTTGTGTTTGTATTGTGTAGCTTGTGGGAATATTGTTTGGAAGCTGCTTGTGCTTCAGGTGAGTTTCATAGCCCCTCTTTTCTTATGATTTTATTGGGGTGGAAATGATGCAAAGTATTTGGAAATGTTTTGATTACTGTGATAATGTGTTGTCAAAGATGCATGGACTATACGTGACTATTGTATGTTGTGTGCTACATGTTTTGTGATGTGATATTGAGAATTGTGAACTAAGTCAGGGGGGATCACCTGCGGGTATCCATGGCCTGTTTAGTGGAAGGTACTGTGGCCTAGCGGGCAGGATGGTTACTTTGAGAGTATCCACGGCCGGGGCTAAGGGGGTAACCACAGGGACCTTGGTACGATTGAGACGTCTTATAAATCGTTACTGGGAAATCGTGTAATTGGATTGTATTGGATTGGATTGTATTGGATTGGTTGTGCATGCTAGCCTGTATGATAGTTCATTTATTGTCCTGCAATGTTTTCTTTATTATCACAGTAATGCGTAGTTTGGATTTTATATCGTGTCTTAAACCTATGACTCTCACCAACTTTATGTTGACGTTTTTAAGCATCATTTTCAGGTGAGTATCGTGATGATAAGAAGGATGTTAGGAAGAGTGGCTAGAGAGACCCTAGGCATTGCTTGTGGAGTTGTCTTTTCTAGTCTTTTCAGTTATGACATTTGTTTTGCTTGATACTTGTTTGTTGGAGATTGTTAGTATTTGGATCATTTTGTTTCGTGTATGACATTACTTTAGTAATGCAAGACTCCTCTATCTTGTGTTGGGTATTGTCATGACACATAGTGTCCATTTGATTATTTTCCTTCATTTAGATTTCTCTATAGTAGACACCGTTGTGTTGTGATGATATCCATGATGTTACGCCTCGTTGTGTGACAGATTGGTATCAGAGCCAATGGTTGTAGATAAGTAGGTGGTTGAGCCTAGACTATAAAATAGGAGTCCTTCACGTAGATGCATGTTAGGGCTTAAGCGTTTAGTAGTATATCTAGTATGCGTTTTTCCCCTTTAATTGCATGATTTTATTTCTTAGTTTTGTTGATTTTCTTTAGCTATTTTGATTGCCTTTACCTGATATAGATGCCTTATTTTTTTGTTAAAATAGCTATGTCTCCTTTTCTTCCTAAGAAGTTCTATATAGGAGTCGCCATTGCGACATGACGTAAGGGATATTACAAACCAGGGACACAGGCATGGGTAAGCCGGGTTAGCCGCAAAATCCACATACCAACTGCTACGACCCATGCAGAGTGGAAGAAAGATTGACTATATAATTAGTAGAGGGAAGAGAGTTGGAGAAAATAGTGACAACTGTGACAAAGAACGGGGTGGTTACTAGATACCCCAAGGAGAAAGAAATTGAAAGGATGATGATATACTGGGAACAAGTGGAATATGAGGTGTCATATGATGATGATTCGGATTTAAAATCAACGGCAAGGAGTGTGCCTAAAGACTATAAGTTGGAGGATACTGGTAGTAGTAATAGAATTTGAGTTGTGCTTAGTTTCGTCTCGTTATGAACTCTAAGACCTTAGGATTTTCTTTTGAATTGGTTCGTCTTGGTTTGAATTTTGTTAGGTATGTTATTTTGAATATTGGATTTGTTCAATTTTTTTTATGATATGAAATGTGTGATTTCCTTTGAAATTTTGAGTTTTTTATATGTGGTGGTTTGCTAATGTGACTTGTGTGGTATGAGTCTTGTTGATATTGAGAAGTGTATTCATAGGAGGGAGTACACTCGTGAAAGGGGGCATCTATAATTATGGTGGCCAACATAATTATATATGCGCCACAACACAAGTGGACTTGCAATTATGATTACACGGCTTTGGTGTCAACATGCTGGTTGGATGAGTAATTATGTATGTGTTTTGTATGGTTATGATGATGTGCTGATAGGATAGTTGGGGTAAAAACCCTTTTCCCCTCATCTAATGTGCGTTAATACTATCTTACTCAGAATGGTTCGAACACGGACTAATGACAACGAAAATGGGCAACCCGACATCGCTGCCATCATTGCGCAGCAATTGCAAAATATCATTCCCCAGATCGTCACTCAAGTGACGAACAACATGAACAACAGAAATAACAATAACAACAATAGAAATAACCACAACAATGGAAATAACAACATTCTTGTACGAGTTCGTTTGATTTTATTTTGAGTATATGGTTCCTGGTATTTTTTTTTCATTTTCAAACAATAAAATTGTGTTAAAGTCTGTACGGTGTTTTACGATCCCTTTGGGTATTATGGTGTCCTTTGTTTGAGTAACATATTTTATAATTGACGTCTAATTATAAAAGCCCTTTCGAAGTATTGTGTTAGTGTTTGGGAAAAAGTGTGTTTAAAATGATCTTTGTAAATAGAATATGTTAAATGGCCTATGCAAATAGGATATGAAAATTGTTGAGTGGTTAAATAAATTTTATTTTATTATAAAAAGCAGGTTTAAAGTGATTCATAGTGGTAAGGTACGATACACCATTAGATAACCATCTCTAGATTTTTATGACAACCAGAATGAATTTTTCAAATATTACATTTAAGACAATTTTATTATTATTTAAAATGATTTTATACTTAAAGTGACTTTCTTAATTTAAATTGATTTTTATAAAAACAATATTTAATTTGGTCTTTCGAGTAAAGTCGATAATTGGTATAAGAATTTCCGTCTTTCGTATTGATTTTTTTATGTGTTCTTTTGTCGTGGTACGCCTGTTGATTTTCTTTCGTTTGCGCTTTCACTCGGTGCATATACGTATCCTTTCTTTCAAAGGATTCTTATGTCATTTGATCTACGTCTAATTGCATATGTGGAATCTCCTATATGCATTCTAGCCTTTGACTCGATATTCGTTTGTTATCCTATTCGATTGTTCGTAACCCTTGGAGTTCGTTGATACCGTGAGTCATGGAAGCTTTGATGTGATTGTGGGAATGGACTGGTTGTCCAAGAGGAAGTTTGTGATAGTATGTCATGAGAAGGTGGTTAGGATACCATTGGAAGGTGATGAGATACTTCGGGTTCATGGTGAACGTACTCAAGGAGTCGTGAAAACCTTAATGAACGTGAAAGTAGATGAACCAAAGATGGGTGATATTTCTGTGGTGCGAGATCTTGTTGATGTGTTTCCGGAGGATTTGTCAGGATTGCCTCCGCAGAGACAAGTTGAGTTTCGTATCGACTTAATTCCTGGAGCAACGCCTGTTGCAGAGTCCCCTTACCGTTTAGCACCTTCGAAAATGCAAAAATTGTCTGGGCAACTTCAAGAGTTGCAAGAGAAGGGTTTTAACGGTTAAAAACCGTTATCTACTCCCTAGGATTTGGATGACTTGTTTGATCAGTTGAGGAGCGTGCCCTTTCTTAAGATAGATTTTCGGTTAGGTTATCATCAGCTACGAGTGCATGAGGATGCCATTCCAAAGACCGCATTTCGAACGAGATACAGACATTTTGAGTCTACGGTTATGCCTTTTGGGTTAACCAATGCACCAGCGGTTTTCATGGACTTAATGAACCGGGTTTGCAAACCGTACTTAGGTAGGTTTGTCATCGTATTCATTGATGACATTCTGGCCTACTCAAAGTCGAAGGAGGAACATGAAGTTCATTTGAAGTTAGTGTTGGAGTCATTGAGGAAGGAGAAGCTGTATGCTAAGTTTTCTAAGTGTCGAGGTTTTGGTTGGATGAAGTGCATTTTCTTGGTCACGTGGTCAACCATAATGTATTCACGTGGACCCGAGTAAGAGTGAGGCAGTGAGGAATTAGATGATTATTCTTAGGATTGGCGGGTTACTACCGACGTTCATCGTGAATTTTTTTTAAGATTGTTGAACCCCCTTACTTCCCTAACTAAGAGGAATCAGAAGTATGAGTGGGGCGTAGAACAAGAAGAGGCTTTTCAGACTTTGAAGAATGATTTGTGTGATACCCCGATAAAGCGAATGTAGTGGGTGATGCGTTGAGTAGAAAGGAGAGAGTGAAATCAAGACGAGTAAGAGGAATGATACTGGCAGCCCAAAGTGAGGCGTTCAAGCAAGAGAACATACTCACAGAAAGGCTACATGGTTTAGATCAACAGATGGAAAGAAAAGGAGACAAGAGTTTGTACTTTATGGATCGAATTTGGGTTCTATTGGTAGGAAGTGTAATGGATGAGGCCCATGCATCAAGGTACTTGGTATATCCGGGAGCGGATAAGACGTACTATAACCTTGGAGACATGTATTGGTAGCCACGTGTAGAAAAGGATATAGCTACCTATGTTAGCAATTGTCGGATTTGTTTAGGGAGGTGAGGTTGCCAATGTATAGACTTTTGGCTTGCTGCAACAGCCTGAGATACTTGAGTGAAATAAAGATAGAATCACCATGAATTTTATCACTAAATTTCCAAGGTCAAAGTACTGAGTATGATGTGAATTGGGTGATGGTCGATAGACTGACCAAGTTAGCTCATTTACTAGCTATACAAGAAGATTGCAAGATGTGAAGTTGGCAAAGATTTATATTGATTAGATAATAGCAAGGAATGGAATTCTGGTGACGATCAACTCAGATTGAGATGGATGATTTACCTCGTGGTTTTGGCAGACGCTGCAGAAAGTGTTAGAGACGCGATTGGATTTGAGTACTGCTTAGCATCCTTAAGCGGATGGACAAAAGGAACGTATGATTCAGACTTTGGAGGATATAATGAGGGCATGTGTTATTGATTTTGGTGGTAGCTATCAATTAAGCATTCTGTGTGCTCCGTTTGAAGCTTTGTATGGTAGGAAATGTAGGTCGTCTGTTCTATGGACAGAGAGTAGAGAAAGTAGCTTGATTGGACCTGAGTTAGTACTAGAGACGACAGATAAGGTGGTATTGATTAAGGAAAAGCTTAAAGCGGCGAGAGATCGTCAAAAGAGCTATGTTGATTTTAGGCGTAAGCCGTTAGAGTCTGAGGTGGGAGATCGTGTATTGTTAAAGGTGTCGCCTTGGAAGGGCGTAGTGCGTCTTAGAAAGAAGGGTAAGTTAGCACCAAGATATGTAGCACCGTTTGAGATCCTTAAAAGGACTGGCCTTGTAGCTTATCGGTTAAGATTGCCTGAGGAATTTATTGGTGCACATGACACATTCCATGTGTCAAATTTGAAGAAGTATTTAGGGAATGCTAATTTGCATGTGCCGTTGAATGAAATCAAAATTGACAAGACTTTAGAAATGGCTAAGTGTCCATTTTGTATGTTTCTTGCATGCTATGTGTTCTATATGCATGTTGAAGTGGGTTACTTATGTGCATGATGTCATTTTAGAGGTAAATGATTATCTTATTTTGTGTGCATATGAGTTTGGTGTTAAGTATTCCATTTGTTTACGTGTGGTTATAATGGAAATGAAAGACGTGTAGCATACATTGCTATGTCAATTCTTGGTTTTCGAGAGTTAAGCGTTTATAAGAAGTGTAAGTTATTGGAAAGGAAGTATGTGAGTGAAATATAGAAGTTTTTAGCAAACTTTCTAAAAATAGAAAGTGGTTTGGTGAAATGAAAGTTTTATTTAGAAAGTTTAGTAAGTAGCGTTTAAGTAAAAAGGCTTAATCAAACTAGCTTAGGTTTTTATAAAAACTTAAGGTAATGTAAGTAATAATGTAATTAATAAAATTTAAAAAATATATATAGAAAAACATATAGGTATTAGGGCTGATCGGCCTTGGGTTAAAAAAATGGACTTTATTGTAATCAAAACATTTGTGTGGGTAGGGCTAGTTTAGCCTTGAGTAAAGCCCTAAACCTAAATTTTAGTCCATTATCCCACCTTAAGCCCCTAGAATGACATAATGCAGCCCCCAAAACCCTTTGTGTCGATTTCCCATCCCTAAGAACAAGGAACCAAGAATCTTGATCAAGAGCTAGCCAAGAATTGATGTTAGGACCTAGTAATCAAGGTAAGTGTGTTAAATCCTAGTTAATTAATGTATTCATGTAACCCTAATTATGATGGATCTAGGGTTTTAATTAAAATACAGAATGTTTATGATATATTATGATTGTAGTATGCTTAGGATTGAATTAGATGCGTATGCATGCTTGTGGTTTGGTTAGATTTGCGTTAAAACTGGATTTAGGGTTGAGCAGAATTTTGGGTCGTGTTCAACGACTGTTATCTAGATGATAAAAACGTGTATTGATATGTTTCTTGAGCCTATGAATAAGCCAAAAGAGTATACTTTCCAGAAAATCTGGCCTCGAAAGCTTTAAGGTCGGGAAGTCATTCAAATATTGGTTGCACTAAAAGTTGTCAGATCAGTAAATACGGGTCAGATTTACGTCATGTTTGTGAGGGTAAACCCTATTCTTAATGGAATTAGGCTTAGCCCTTCTACAGTAGTTAATTTCCATATGTGTATGGATAATACTGTGAAAAATAGCCTCTAAAAGCATGTCTAAGTTTGGTAGTTAGAGTGATACATTTTGGTGTGCAATCAGATCCGAATTAGGACAGTTTTGAAGTTTGATTTTATTTGAGGTGGTTACACATATAATTAATACTTGGGAATCATAAGGTGGTTAAAATACTCATAAATGAACATGTGTGATTTTTGGTATGAATTATGAGGGTCATTAAGTAAGGGTTTTGGGTACGTAAAGTCATGATAAAATTCTACGATTCTGAGTTAATTATAAGTAACTAGTGGAAAGAGTTAATGAAGTTGTTAAGGTTGGGCATGATGTCGGGGTGACCCATGATGGTTAATTAAACCCTTAGACATCCATCATATGAGTGTTACATGGACATGAGCTTTTAGCTTGGCCGCGTGTAACACATTTGTGTTTGTATTGTGTAGCTTGTGTGGATATTGTTTGGAAGCTGCTTGTGTTTTAGGTGAGTTTCATAGTCCCACTTTTAATTTGTTTTAAACTTGGGATGGAAATGATTCAAGTGTTGAAATGAGTTTTGATATCTGATGAATAATGGACTGTGTGTCTAAAAATGTCATGACTGTACGCGGGACGTATTTGTAGGTGCGGTGTGCTACATGTTTTGTTGAGTGGATATAAGAATGCGAACTAAGCTCAGTGGGATTACTGCGGTAGTCATGCCTGTTTATGCTGGCTTGTGAACTAGTTGCCTAGTAGCAGGAGGGTACTGTCGAGTATCTATGCCTGGGCTAAGGGGTCACACAGGGACCTTGGTTACGATTGGAGACGTCTTATAAATAGTTACTGGTAATCGTGTTAATTGGATTGTATTGGTTTGGTTGTGCATGCTAGCCTGTATGATAGTTCATTTATTGTCCTGCAATGTTTTCTTTATTATCACAGTAATGTGTAGTTTGGATTTTATATCGTGTCTTAAACCTATGACTCTCACCAACTTTATGTTGACGTTTTTAAGCATCATTTTTAGGTGAGTATCGTGATGATAAGAAGGATGTTAGGAAGAGTGGCTAGAGAGACCCTAGGCATTGCTTTGGAGTTTCTTTTCTAGTTTCTTTTTCATTTATGACATTTGTTTTGCTTGATACTTGTTTGTTGGAGATTGTTAGTATTTGGATCATTTTGTTTCGTGTATGACATTACTTTAGTAATGCAAGACTCCTCTATCTTGTGTTGGGTATTGTCATGACACATAGTGTCCATTTGATTATTTCCTTCATTTAGATTTCTCTATAGTAGACACCATTGTGTTGTGATGATATCCATGATGTTACGCCTCGTGTTTCCGCCTAGGCGGGGTGTGACAGATTGGTATCAGAGCTGATGGTTATAGAGAAGTAGGTGGTTGAGCCTAGACTATAACCTAGGAGTCCTTCACGTAGATGCATGTTAGGGCTTAAGCGTTTAGTAGTATATCTAGTATGCGTTTTTCCCCTTAATTGCATGATTTTATTTCTTAGTTTTGTTGATTTTCTTTAGCTATTTTGATTGCCTTTACCTGATATAGATGCCTTATTTTTTGTTAAATTAGCTATGTCTCCTTTTCTTCCTAAGAAGTTCCGTATGGGAGTCACCATTGCGACAGGACATATGGGATATTACAAACCAGGGACACGGGCATGGGTAAGCCGGGTTAGCCGCAAAATCCGCATACCAAC
The DNA here is from genome assembly GCA_026074375.1 of Tanacetum coccineum. Lineage (NCBI taxonomy): Eukaryota > Viridiplantae > Streptophyta > Magnoliopsida > Asterales > Asteraceae > Tanacetum > Tanacetum coccineum. The sequence goes on along the minus strand of BQNB010037130.1, from coordinate 25,875 downwards.
TGTTATGTACCCATGCAGAGTAGAAGAAAGATTGACTATAGAATTAGTAGAGGGAAGAGAGGTGGAGAAAATAGTGACAACTGTGACAAAGAACGGGGTGGTTACTAGATACCCCAGGAAGTTTCATGAGTACCAGCTAACTGATAAAGAGAAAGAAATTGAAAAGATGATGATATACTAGGAACAAGTAGAATATGAGGTGTCAGATGATGATGATTCGGCTTTAAAATCAACGGCAGGGAGTGTGCCAAAAGACTATGAGCTGGGGGATACTGGTAGTAGTAATAGAATTTGAGTTGTGTTTAGTTTCATCTCGTTATGAACTCTAAGACCTTAGGATTTTCTTTTAAATTGGTTCGTCTTGGTTTGAATTTTGTTAGGTATATTATTTTGAATATTGGATTTGTTCGATTTTTTTTATGATATGAAATATGTGATTTTATTTGAAATTTTGAGTTTTTATATGTGGTGGTTTGCCAATGTGACTTATGTGGTATGATTCTTGTTGATATTAAGAAGTGTCTTCATAGGAGGGAGTACACTTGTGAAAGGGGGCATCTATAATTATGGTGGCCAACATAATTTTACATGCGTCATAGCACAAGTGGACTTGCAAGTATGATTACACGGCTTTGGTGTCAACATGCTGGTTGGATGAGTGTTTATGCATGTGTTTTGTATGGTTATGATGTTATGCTGATAGGATAGTTGGGTTAAAAACCTTTTTCCCCTCATCTAAAGTGCTGATATATACTATCTTTTTTTACCCTTCAAGAATGGTTCAAACACGACTAATGGACAACGAAAAGGGCAACCCACATCGCTGCCATCATTTCGCGCATCAATTGCCAAAATTCATCCCATATCGTCACTCAAGTGACGAACAACATGAACAACGGAAATAACAATAACAACAATGGAAATAACAACAACAATGGAAATAACAACAACAATGGGAATGGTGGGAACAATGGGTGTTCCTACAAGGGATTTCAGGCGTGTGGCCCTAAGGAGTATGACGGAAAGGGAGGTGCTATAGCACTTACCCGCTGGATTGAGAAGATGGAGAATGTACTTGACAATAGTGGGTGTTCTGAGAATCAAAAGGTGAAGTATGCTGCCAGTTCGTTTGTTAACAAGGCACTGACATGGTGGAACACTCAAATCCAGGCAAGAGGCCGTGAAGCAGCAATTGGTATGACCTGGAATGATTTTAAGGCTCTGCTGGTGGAGGAATTTTGTCCAAGTAATGAAATGGAGAGGTTAGAGAATGAGTTTTGGAATCACAAGATGGTAGGAGCCAACCATGCAGCCTACACGGATCGGTTCCATGAACTGGCCAAACTGGTTCCACATCTGGTGACACCTGAGTCGGCACGCATCAAAAGGTATGTAGCGGGATTAGCACCTGAGATTAGAGGAATGCTCAAGGCGACTCAGCCAACAACTATCCAGAATGCAATTCTGAGAGCTGGTATACTCACCGACGAGGCTATTAGCTGTGGTACCTTGTCAAAGAGTAATGAGAAGAGGAAAGCGGTAGAAGAGGATGCTAAGTCTGGAGGGTCATGGAGGGATAAAAAGAAGGCGAAGGTGGGAGCGGGTTATGTGGCAACAACCCCTCCTAAAAATGAGTTTGTGAATCAATACCCCAAGTGTACCAAATGCTATACTTATCATCCGGAGGGTGGAGAGTGTAGGTTGTGTTTTAACTGCCAGAGGCCTGGCCATTTTGCTAGAGAGTGTCGGGCACCATTTAAGCGAGCAGCTCCGGTGAATGAGGTTAGAGTGGGTAATAATAGGAAGGTTTGTTATGAGTGTGGGAGCAGTGATCATTTTCAGTACCATTATCCCAGGTTGAACCGAGCCCCGGGTCAAGCAGGGAATCCATTGGCATTAGAGGGAAATCGTAACAACCGAAATAATGGAAATCAAACTCGGGGAAGAGCTTACAATGTGAATGTGAATGCGGCTGAGGCTTCGCGGGATCCTAAAGTGGTGACGGGTACTTTTTCTTTGAATAATTCTTTTGCTACTGTACTTTTTGATTCTGGAGCTGATTTTAGTTTCATATCTACTGAATTTGTGTCTCTGCTAAATGTGAAACCTAGTTTTGCGAATCCTAGTTATGTGATAGAAATAGCAGATGGTAAAAAGGTAGAAGTTGACAGGATTATACGTGGTTGCAAACTAGAACTAGGAAATTCCTTGTTCACTATAGATTTGATACCGTTAGGTCATGGAAGTTTTGATGTGATTGTGGGGATGGATTGGTTGTCTCAAAATAAGGCCGTGATAGTATGTCATGAAAAGGTGGTTGAAATACCATTGATTGGTGGTGAGATACTTAGGGTACAAGGAGAGCGTGCGTTAGGAGTAGGCAAAACTTTAATGAACGTGATAGTAGATGAACCAAAGGTGGGTGATATTTCTGTGGTGCGGGATTTTGTTGATGTGTTTCCAGAGGATTTGTCAGGATTGCCGCCGCAGAGACAAGTTGAGTTTCGTATAGATTAATTCCTGGAGCAATGCCTGTTGCAAAGTCCCCTTATCGTTTAGCACCTTCGAAAATGCAAGAATTGTCTGGGCAACTTCAAGAGTTGTAAGACAAGGGTTTTATTCGACCTAGTCATTCTCCGTGGGGAGCACCTGTGTTGTTTGTTAAGAAGAAGGATGACTCTTTTTGTATGTGTATTGATTATAAGGAATTAAACAAGTTGACTGTTAAGAATCGATATCCTCTCCTTAGAATTGATGACTTACTTGATCAACTACAAGGTTCGCGTTTCTTTTCCAAGATAGATCTTCGATCAGGTTATCATCAGCTCCGAGTACATGAGGATGATATTCCTAAAAACGCATTTAGAACAAGGTATGGACATTTTGAGTTTACTGTTATGCCTTTCGGACTAACCAATGCCCTAGAAGTCTTTATGGATCTGATAAATCGAGTCTGCAAACCGTATCTAGATAAGTTAGTCATCGTTTTCATAGATGATATTTTGATTTATTCGAAATTGAAGGAGGAGCATGAGGTGCATTTGAGGTTAGTTTTAGAATTATTGAGGAAGGAGAAGTTGTATGCTAAATTCTCCAAGTGTGAGTTCTGGCTGCAAGAGGTGCATTTCCTTGGTCACGTGTTCAACCAGAATGGTATCCACATAGATCCAAGTAAGATTGAGGCGGTAAAGAATTGGAAAGCTCCTACAACACCGTCTGAAATCTGATCATTTTTGGGTCTAGCGGGTTACTACTGGCGTTTTATCGCAAACTTCTCTAAGATTGCTAAACCTCTTAATTCGTTGACTCTGAAGAACCAAAAGTATATGTGAGGTGTAGAACAAGAAGTGGCTTTCCAGACTTTGAAAAATAATTTATGTGAAGCACTGATATTGTCACTTCTCAAAGGAGTTGAAGATTTTGTAGTTTATTGTGATGCTTCGAATTAGGGGTTGGGTTGTGTGCTTATGCAGAGAAATAAGGTGATTGATTATGCGTCAAGACAGTTAAAGATTCATGAGAAGAACTATACTACACATGATCTTGAGTTAGGGGCAGTGGTGTTTGCTTTAAAAATTTGGAGACATTATTTATATGGTACGAAAAGTGTTATTTACTCGGATCACAAGAGTCTCCAACACATATTTGATCAGAAGGAGCTGAACATGCGTCAAAGGAGATGGATCAAGTTATTTAGTAATTATGAGTGTGAAATTCGATATCACCCAGGTAAAGCGAATGTGGTGGTGGATGCACTAAGTAGAAAGGAAAGGGTGAAACCTAAGCGGGTGTGGGCGATGGCAATGACTATTCAGTCTGGAGTGAAAGGGATGATATTGGCAGCTCATGGTGAGGCGTTTGATCAGGAGAAGGTAATGGATGAAAGGTTACATGGTTTAGATCAATAGATGGAAAGGAAAGGAGACGGAAGTTTGTACTTCATGGATAGAATATAGGTCCGTTAGTAGGAGGTGTGAGAACAGTAATTATGGATGAGGCTCATAAGTCCATGTATTCTGTACATCCTGGAGCGGATAAGATGTACTATGACCTTCGAGATATGTACTGGTGGCCGGGAATGAAGAGGGATATTGCTACCTATGTTAGCGAATGTTTAACTTGTGCAAAGGTGAAGGCTGAGCATCAAAGGCCTTCGGGCTTATTACAACAACCAGAGATACCTGAATGGAAGTGGGAAAACATCACCATGGACTTCATCACTAAATTACCGAGAACAAGAATGGGCACGATGCAATATGGGTTGTAGTTGATAGATTGACCAAATCAACACATTTTCTGGCAATACATAAAGATTATAGTACAGAGAAATTGGCAAGGTTGTACACCGATGAAATTGTCACGCGTCATGGAGTGCCGGTGTTGATTATTTCAGATCGTGGCGCACGGTTTACATCACGTCTCTGGCAAACATTTCAGAAAGCCATAGGAACGCGATTGGATATGAGCACAGCTTATCACCCTCAGACAGATGGACAGAGTGAGCGTATAATTCAGACGTTAGAGGACATGTTAAGGGCGTGTGTGATAGACTTTGGTGGCAGTTGGGATGTCCACCTACCGTTAGCTGAGTTCTCTTATAACAATAGTTATCACACTAGCATTCGGTGCGCTCCGTTCGAAGCACTATATGGAAGAAAATGTAGGTCACCTGTGTTATGGGCTAAAATTGGGGAAGGTAGTTTGATTGGACCCGAATTGGTGCAGGAAACGACTGATAAAGTAGTGGTTATAAAAGAGAGGCTCCAAGCGGCGAGGGATCGTCAAAAGAGCTATGCTGACAACAAGCGCAAACCGTTGGAATTTGAGGTTGGAGATCGTGTGATGCTAAAGGTGTCGCCTTGGAAGGGCGTGGTTCGTTTTAGGAAGAAGGGTAAGTTAGCTCCGAGGTATGTAGGGCCATTTGAGATTCTTGAGAGGATCGGTCATGTAGCTTATCGGTTAAGGTTGCCCGAGGAATTAAGTGGTGTACATGATACATTCCACGTGTTAAATTTGAAGAAGTGTTTGGCGGATGCTAATTTGCATGTGCCATTGAATGAAATCAAAATCGACAAGACTTTACGATTTGTTGAGGAACCCGTAGAGATTATGGACCGTGAGATTAGGAAATTAAGCATAGTAAGATATCACTTATGAAAGTTCATTGGAATTCAAAGCGTGGTCTCGAGTTCACTTGGGAGCGCGAAGACCATATAAAGTATAAGTATGCTCAGTTATTTGTTGATCGTGTTGTTGAATCGGCTAGTTAAATCTCAGAACGAGATTTCCTTAAGGAGGGGATACTGTGACAACCGTGATTTGAGCAGGTTAGTTTAAACCTTTAGATATGGCTAAGAGTTCATTTTATGTGTTTAAGTGTGTGCTATGTGATTTTATGTGTGCTAAGTAAGTTAAGTATGTGCATGATATCATTTTGAGGTGTTTGGGCATCTCATTTTAAGTATGTTGTGTTGGATTATGAGTATTCTATTTGTTCACGTTTAGTGATAATGGAAAAGATTGGCGTATTGCATGTAATGCTAAGTCAATAGTTGGATGATTAAGTGTTTATAAGAAATATGGCATTTTAGAAATGAAATAGGTGAGTGAAATATAGAAGTTTGTAGCAAACTTTCTAAAAATACAAAGTGATTGGGTGAAATGAAAGTTATATTTAGAAAGTTTAGTAAGTAGCGTTTAAGTAAAAAGGTTTAATCAAATTAGCTTAGGTTTTTATAAAAACTTAAGGAAATAAAGTAAATTAGTTAATTAATAATTAAAAAAAATATTATAAAAATATATATTTAAAGGGTGCGTCCGGGAAAAAAAGAAAAAAAGGGGAAATAAAAGCCTAATTAAACTAGGACTCTAATTAGGAATTATATAGGATTATTCTAGGGGCTTATAAATACAAAAAATAAAATCCAAACCCCCCTATTGCTTGTTCGGCCTATCCCAAGAGAAAAAGAAGAAGAAACAAATTTAGGGTTTTGATTTTGTGAAGGAAACAAGCTTTAAGGTATGTTTAGTTTTTCTTAATTAGTTTAATCACTGATTTAATTCATGTAACAAGAGTTATGGTGGATCCAGGGTTTCATAATATTTTGTAAATTAAATTTTATAATCTAATTAAGGTTCTTAGTAATCAATTAGATGCGAGTTGGTGTAATCGTTAGGGTTTAGATCGAGTTAGAACTTGATTTAGGTTTGAGCAGAATTTAAGGCTGTGTTGTTTCGTGAATATCTAGATGTTAGAAGCATGAATTGATATGATTCTGGTGCCTATGATGAAGCTCAGTGAGTCTAGTTTCCATAACATCCGGCCTCGAAAGTTTTTAAGGTCGGGAAGTCATTCAAATGTTGGTTATAAGAAAGGTTGTCAAAGTAGTAAATTCAGGTCAGATTTAGGTCAGATTACGAGGTGTAAAACCCCCACTTAAATTTCTAATTAGGATTAGCCAACCTACAAGAGTTTAGTTCTATGTTTCTATTAAAAATACCCCAAAGAAAAGCTTCTGATTTAGAGTCTAAGTATGGTTTTTATGTCCAAAATTTTTAGTGTTCGTTCATATCTGAAACTGAGTAGTTAAAAGTTTGATTTTATTTGGGGCACTTAAGAAGGAAAATAAATTAGTGGAAAAATCGTGGAGATATTAAACTCTTGATATTGAACCTGTGATTTTTGGTAAAATTTATAAAGGTCAGTAGGGGTGGTTTAGAAAATGGTAAAGTAACACTAAAATTCTGCGTTTTCGGGTAAATAGTTGAACACTAAAAAGTGTGTAAAGGAATTGGTAAATGTTAGGCATGGTGCCGGGGTAACCCATGAGGGTAAATAAACACCTTAGACATCCATTATATGATTTTTACATGTGCTTAAGCTTTTGGCTTAGTAGCGTGTAACACGTTTTATTTTGTTGTTTAGCTTTGTGCGAGGATTTTGGGAATTGCTTTAGCACCAGGTGAGTTTCATAGTCCCTCTTTTTACATTGCTTTTAAATTGGGATGAAAATGATGCTAATGGAATTGTAATGTTTTATTACTGTGATTATGTACCTTTATTTTGAAAGTGTATGGACTTACTTGGCTATTGTATGCTGTGTGCTAAATGTTTATGTGAAATGGATCGGGGGTAACATTCCTACCCATTTGTTGTGATATCGGATCGAGGGTAACGTTCCTACCCATGTGAAGTGATGGTTATAATGGATCGGGGGTAACGTTCCTACCCAATTGTTGATATTTGTTGATCGAGGGACACGTTCCGTTCCCATGTTCGTTTTGGTTGCAATTGCATGCTTGCTTGTATGATAGTGAAGTATTTGTCCTGCTATGTTTGCATTAATCACAGTTTTTGTCTATAAGCTTTAAATTTCGTGTCTTAAACCTATGACCCTCACCAACTTTATGTTGACGTTTTTAAGCATCATTTTTAGGTGAGTATCGTGATGATAAGAAGGATGTTAGGAAGAGTGGCTAGAGAGACCCTAGGCATTGCTTGTGGAGTTGTCTTTTCTAGTTTTTTCATTTATGACATTTGTTTTGCTTGATACTTGTTTGTTGGAGATTGTTAGTATTTGGATTATTTTGTTTGTGTACGACATTACTTTAGTAATGCAAGACTCCTTTATATTATGTTGGGTATTGTCATGACACGTTGTGTCAATTTGATTATTTCCTTCATTTAGATTTCTCTATAGTAGACACCATTGTGTTGTGATGATATTCATGATGTTATGCCTCGTGATTCTGCCTAGGCGGGGTGTGACACCGGTATATAGTCCGAAAAGTTAGAGGAAAAAGCATCCTCAATATCGGAAGTAGGGTGGTTCGGAGAAGACATCACTCTGTTAACAATCCAGCAGTAAATAACATAAGTTATTTATATAAAAGTATAATAGTTATGTACTTGTACATACTATTCGGGAGATATAGTGGCACGGAGGACTTTCTTGGATGGAAAAAGAAAAGTTGTTATAGTTAAGGCTTCAACCTTGTTATCTATAACCGTGGCTCTTGATACCAATCTATAACACCCCCATTTTCACAAATATAGTAGCGGAAGCTAATCTGGGGTATTACTTCATAGTACAATAGTCATAATCATAGAAAACGACTCATAAAGAGACGTTTTTAGAAAATTTAGATACCATTCATTTATTCATAAGAGTTTTTACAAAAAGAGAGATCCCAAAATCTAGAAACATAAAGTTTGAATGATAACAGTTTAACCATCTTCAAGTCTGTGCCACTCCGTGCCATAAGATGCTCAGTTACCTGAGATAAACATGTTAAAAAGTCAACACAAAGGTTGAGTGAAATTGATAGGTTTATGTTAAATAGTTTGAATACAAGTTCAATAGTGGGTTACGTTGTTATACACCCATAAGTGTAATAATTGCAATGAGTACAATTATTATAGAAAACAGTATTATTGCCCTAAGCTCATGACACCGAGACCTTGAGATAATCAATAATCACAAGAAGTTTCCCCAACGGGTGTCTTTGCCAAACACCCGCATAGTGATTCAAATAAAGTGCGTTTGGTTATCCTATGAACGGGTACACCAACGGGGAAGCTCAGTCCCAAATAGATCTATTCACAGCATTCGCGCTTACTCCGAAAAGTAATTAACGTTTCATGATAGTGGGGTCTTAATGGCAAAAGTTGGGACTTAGGCAATAATATATCAGGATAGCATACAGTCGGGAAAACACTTGTATTCATGGTTTATAGCATGTATCCCCCTCGCGGGTTTATGAAACATTAGAAGATTTAAAAGCGAGGCTATGAACTCACCTTAACAGGGGAAATTTGATTGATGGTAAAAGTATATCAAGTGAAAGTAACGACCTCGTCACGCAACCTGGGGTAATATGTCAAGTCTTAGTTTGATTGTTTAGGTTTCAAAACTTTACAGAGTTTAACATACATATTTGATTTATTAATTTATAGAAATATTATATCATTGTTCGGGCTATCACAATCCAGATGCCATGTAGTATCATTTGAGGAGCCAGGGCACTTTAAATCGTAAACCCAGCAAACTCGTCAAAACAAATACCCAAATGGAACCACTCACATGAAATTCCCTAGTAACGTGATACGATAAGATTTTAAGTTTCTTCAAAATCTAGTCGATGATAAATTATGTTAATTATATAACGTAAATGCGTCGATCGTTGATTAATAGCGATAAATGTATCAGGTTTTAATAAAATCGAGTCTTATAATATTAATATATATTTTTATAATTTATATAAAAATATTATATTTTATATTTTTAAGTTTGCAAAAATGGCAATATATACCCTTGATTTATAAACTTTTACAAATTTAGTCCTTTATATATATAGTATATATAATTTAAACATTTAACTTTAGAACTTGGCAAAACAGCCCCTTGTAGTTATAACTTAGGAAAATGACATTTTCAGCCCCTTTAGTTATAAATTTCAGAAAGTTACGATATATACCCCTATGCATGAAAAGATTTGCAAATCAAGTCCAAAATTCATAATTTGATATTTTTGAAATCCAAAAGAGTTTTGCAAGTCATGCTTATTATAATAAGCCAAAATAAGATATTCTAACATAACAAAAGTTTAGAAAAATGATTTGTTAGTTAGAAAATCAAAACGGGTTGTTTTTAGAGTTTTAATTAAAAACGCATGGGTTTGAGGATCCAAGGCTTTAAGAAGGGTTCATATAGGATCTTACAAGCCTTATGAAATATTTAAAACAGATTGTGAGCTTATTGAACAAGATTTTGAGCTTACTTGAGCTTATATGGGTCAAACGAGCTTATTAGGGTTACGGTTTGGTTTTTAAAGACTCAAAACAAGTTTTGATTTTACAAGAAAATTATGACATAGCTTAATCTAGTTTTTAAGATATAGTGAGAATATATAAAACAAGATGTAAGGCTTACTTGCACACGAAATGGGTTAAAGCGGTCGAAATAAGCTTATGGGTTCGTACGCCAAGGAATCGACTTCAATGGCTTCTTCCTTCTTTCTTCTTGGCTTCAAACTGATCTTGGGGTTCTCCTGATCTTCCTTGATCTGATTTAGAACTCCATTTGTGTTTGTGTTTGAGGTGTGTTTTGAAGTGAATAAGGGGTGCGGCTATTTATAGGGTTGAATACCCTTGGTGCCCAAGTTTTAGAGTGAAATGGTGGCTAAGCTATTGAGAAGTAGTGTCCAAGGAGTAGCTAAGGTGACTAAGGGCGGCTATGGATGAGTATGGGAGGCTAGGAAGGTGGTAAGTAAAGTGCTTGTGTGGTTTCTTGGAAAAAAGGGTGACGGGTGGTTTAGGGTTTCGGGTTAGGGTTTTTGGTCTTTAAAACGTGTATTAGGGTTTAGGATTAGGGTAGTTAGGGTTTAGGATTAAGGTTTAGTGTTAGGATTAGGGTTTAGGATTAAGGTTTAGGGTTTAGTTTTAGGTTTAAAGTGAAATTAGGGTTTTAGGGTTTCGTTTAGGGTTTAGGGTTTTAGATTAGGGTTTTAAGATGACTTAGGGTTTAGGTTTAGGGTTTAGAAGTCATGCATTAAGTGTTTGTACCTTGTGCTAAAGTGGTAGTAAGAAACTAAAGTGATTTAGGAGGTAAAATGACCTAGTTTGGTTTTCTTGCATTATTGACTTGTACATTGGGCTTTAGAAAGTTGTAACTTGATTTAGGAGGGAAAAGATATTCAAATGTTGTGCATTGTACACTTGTACACATGCTTGAAGGTTTGCACATTCATTTTATATGTATACATTACATATAGTTAGGGTTTTGATATAAACGTTTAACGTTTAATGTTTGTTTTGACATAACGTTGTAAATGGTACGTTAAATGGATAATGTACTTGGTAAAAATGATATTAAGATATAGACTTGACATATTAGGATGTTTACATGATATAAACATAGATAGAATTGGCATAGGTAGGTTGTGTGAGCTCGTTTACTTTAGAGATGCAAGTTACGTTGCATAATGAGATAAAGCAAAAATTTCCCTGTAAAAATGTGGTATATATAATAGATGGATATTACAGTGCATCTAATTTAAAAGATGGATAATTACATTGATGAAAATTATGGGTTGTTATAATTAATTTGTAGAAGCTTTTGCAAAAACTATCTTATTTGTTATATCAGGTGTTATCAGGGGTATCTTGATGACCAGTTTATGCAACTTCAGAAGCTGTAAGACGATTGCAACCCGGATTTTGTTGCTGAAGTTGTGTCTCTTTACTTTGAAGATTCTGAAAAGCTTCTCAGTAATTTAGACACTGCTCTGTGAGTTCTAACTTTGATCTTGTGGTTCTTGAATTATGTTTCTTTAACAGTGGAAAAAAGGATGGGTTGGGTAACAGGTTGCAGTAAAAAAGGGCAACTGTTAGCATGGGTCAAAATAGGTATTGTTAAGTCGTTCTTATGTTTTAAGCAATTTTGCTACACTTTGGATGTAATTTTGACCCGCTTGACTCATTCATCCTATTTTAATTTCGTTAGCATTTAACCTGTTAGAGTTAAAGTATATTTCATACTCGAGTTTCTTATAATGCGTTTTCTATTTTTATATAACAGTCGACAGAATATTGTCGATTATAAGCAAATAGATGCTCATGTGCACCAGTTCAAGGATAGTAGCTCTAGGTATTACACAGAAATTCATGCACAAATTAGTAATTTTAGTTTAAGAATTATCCTTAAAAGAAAATATCGATTTACGTTTTATATAACAAATGTTTTGATTTGTGGTAACATCGCCAAGGCGTCGTCTTTAGGGGAGTGCACTTCTATTAAATATACACACAATATGAGACTCGAGTTTAATTAGTTCATGCACTACTCATACATATGTATATTATGTGTGTGTTTAAGGGACTCTTTGTGCTAATGGCACGGGGCCACTGAAATTCACGAGACACCCGTACACAACGAGTGAAGAATGTGTGTGTCCTCTTCCGAAACCTTGAGGGGTTAGTAAACTACTCATTTGACTTCATAAGTCCATTCCAATGTTTTTTTTGTTGTGGCTATGGTCATATGTGTTCTCATGCAAAGTTTTTTTTACTACAATATTTTTTTTGGTAACCATGGTTTCCGCTCTTTAGGCTGACTAATCTACGGGGTTTGAACCCACACAGACTCAAACCAGGTAAAGCCCTCCCTTTTCAGGAGGTTGGCGTGGCCACTTCAGAGTTGTTTGCACCTAGCAAGAATCGAACTTGGGACCTCACACCTTTTAGTGTAACACTTGCAAGTCCTTTTACCACTAGGCCACCCCTGGGTGGTTTTTTTACTACAATATTATGAGTGCAAGTGTGTGTTATGTCTGCAACAAGCAAAAACTGAGTTTCTCGTCGTGAGGAACAAACTCGAAGCCTTGTTCAACGTAAGTCTGCCATCCTAAGCAAAATTATAAGTCTGAAACTACTTGGTTACATTGTAAAATGTTTAATCCTAAAGGTCAAATTTCGTCTCTCAGCGTATGCAAACTTGTATTAGCTTTTTCTTAATTGTATCAGCAACTTTCTGTAACATCCGGCAATTTTTGAAATTTTAAAGGACTATTTTAACATTTGACTTTTCAGGTCCGATTTGACTTTTTGACTTTTGGTCTTTATTGTCATGTGAAAACGATTACCGCGTAACCGGTAATGTTTCAGAACATATTTAAATAATAAATCCTATTTATTATCACATATCTATCAGGTGCAAAGCTATTTTTAACTCATTTGACTTGAAAACGAAAAAGATATATGTTATTTCTAAGCTGACGTATCAAAAACGAACCACTAAATCACGTTTTCACAACTCGGACTCTAAAGCAATTTGATGTAAAACGATATTCCTGACAACTTTTCAGTTTTACCCGAGACACGAAAACGAGCAGAAAAGGGCTAAAACAGCCTCGCAAAGTTTTAGAAACGGAAACAACGCGTTCCGACGCAGAAAATAATTAAATTATATTTAATTATCACCTTTTATTAAATAAAAATATTTAATAAATTACTTAGCATTTTAAAGAAAAGCGTTTGTTGAAAAACGCGAATATTCGGGTTAAAATTCATTTTAATTTTAACCAAGTCACCAAATAAATAACTAATGTTTTTATAAATGTTATAAAAATATTTATGAAATTCTATCAAGTAATTACTCATTTTTATCATAAAAATGATTTGGAAAACAACGGCGCAAGTTTCGTACGTTGAATCATCCGTTAAGTCGCTCAAACGAGTCCCGAACCGATAGTTATCAAAACTATAGTAAAAATTTACAAAATGAACCTCCATCTATTGAGACTTGTCACATTGGTTTTAACTTTTAGTATATATATAAATGATATAAAAATTTATATCATTTCCATCTCTTATAAACACACACATGCCCACACTCTCTCCCTCCCCTCCACCGGCCACCGCCGCCGGTCACCACCTCCGGCCACCGGAAAAGTTTTCCGGCGATATATTCCGGCCGAGTCCAAAATTATAGATCGGTCCCCGATCTATTCGATCCACCCACCCACGCGCCTCCACGCGCCTTCTCCGCCACCACCACGCCATACACCACCCCTCTACAGCCGCCACCCCCGCGGCTGCTACTCCACGAAAACCACCACCGCGACCCCACGACAGCCACCATGGCTGTCGACATCACCACCAGCCGGTACACCATCACTACAACACCAATACCACCTCAACACCATCTCCCACCACGCCGCCATTGTGGCTTTCGATTCAGCACCATCAAGGGTGCGTGTGGTTTTAAACCACACGAGGGACGCGTTTGGTTTTGTTCTCAGCCCCACAGGGGTGCGTATGGTTCGGGTCAGCCACCGCAAGGGTGTGTTTGTTTTCGTGGCTCAGCCACCACCCGAAAAGAGTGTGTTGTCGTGGGTCTATGGCAGCCGATGAGGGTTGCGTTTGGTCTATTAAAACCAACTAGGGTGCGGTCTGGTTTTGGTTCGCACGGCACCAGCAGGGGGCGTTTGGTTGTCGGGTTTGTCACCAAGAAGGTTGCGTTTTGATTGTTGTCAGAACGGGTGCGTTCGGGTTGGTTTATTATCACCACAGCCGCACCCTCAAGGTGTCGGGCTGTGGTTACGTGGTTAATTGTTTCGGGTAATCTTGTCTTGTTTCTCGTCTTGGTTGACCGGCTGAAAAACACGCCCACAAAGGGGTGTTTGTTTCTGCGTAAAATCAGCCCGAAATGGGCGTTTGGTTGGCTGCGTGGCAGCCAATAAGGGTGCGTTTGGGCGAGCCGAAGCAGCCATAAGGGCTGTTCGGGACAGCAGGAGGGTTTGGTTTACGGGATAACACCAAACAGGGGCATTTGGATGGTTGTTAGTAATTTAGCCAAGGGTAAACGTTTGGTTAGCACACGGGCCGAGGGGTGCTTGGGTTTAAGCACTAGCGCGAGGGGGGGGGGCGGCTGTGTTGTTAAACAACCACCACGAGGGTGTGTTTTTTTGGTTGTAAGGTTAACAGCGATAAGGGTGCGTTTGGTTTTTGTTTCACAAAAGAGTACGTTTGGTTGTGCAGAAACTCCATAAGGGAGCGTTTGGTTGTGCAGAAACTCCATAAGGGAGCGTTTGGTTGTGCAGAAACTCTAAAAAAGGAGTGTTTGAGTTAGCAGGAAACCCCAAACAGGGGTGTTTGGGACAGTAGGTGCGATAGTGACGTTTGGTTTGGCAGTTAACACCATAAAGGTGTGTTTGGTTTGCTGTTTAATAGCTTTCGGTTGTGTTTGGTACAATAACCCACATAGGGTTTTCTTGGCTATACTGTTTAGTTAGTTATTAACTTTTGCTTAAAATAAGTACTTATTAAACATGCGATGTTTTAAACGTAGATTGGTTGATTTAAAAGGGGAAAACGTTGAGTTTTTGTAAAGATGGGAAATGTCACATAAACAAAAAGGTCACGATGAAATTTCTAAAAATGTATATACTTATTATTTTTAGATACAACTCTTATCGTCTTTGAAGGATGATAAATGGACTAAGTTATAATTTAAAGATGTTTTAAATTATAATTTCATAATAACTCGACAACAAACAAAATACTAATTTATAAAATGTTATTTTATAAATCCCGGCTAGAAAATAAAGTCATAGCTTGGTACGGACTTTAGAACACCGTTTACTTAATTGGTAACTTTAAAACGTACGATTACGTTTATGCAAGAACCTTTATTTATTAATATTGGTGATTTCCGAGAACGTGTCAAACCATTTGGTTTAATTATTTACTTACACTTAATGTGTAATGCTTGCATGGTATAGTATACTTCGAATAAATCTTTTGGTTTCTGGTCGTTATTATATAATTCACTATATGAATTATATAATTGTTCATCTTTCAAGGTAATATATATGGAATATATTACATATTTTGTTATATAATTCCCATATGAATTATATACTTTTGAATTGTTTTACCAAACCAACCACCAAACCAAACTGCCACTCGGAACCTAAATCTTTTATCAACGGGTCGCGTTGATGTAATCATCCATCGGGAAACTAAATTCATTATCCTAAGCTAGTGGGATTTAACAGTTAAGATAAACGGCAACTTCTCGGATCAAGCCGTTTCATCTTCCGTTGTGTTGTGCATATTAGATGCCTACCTATCAATCGTTATTCAACATCAAGGTAAGTTCATAGCCCCATGTTTTACTGGTTTTACATATATTTTTGGGGTGAGAACATGCTTGTTTATAAATGCATTTACGTGGTTGATTACCTGTTTGGTTTACATACTCATTTATATATCTCGCGAGGAGATACAATACTTGGTTTAATTTTTGAACGTAAACGCATACTATACTTTTATGATTACGGATTAGCTTAGGTTGCATGAACTGTAAATCACTTGGAGGGTGAGCGCGAATGTTATGAAATAGATCTATTTGGGATTGACAATCCCCGTTCGGGTGACTAGCTATCACTGGGAACGAACGTTATACCATGTCGGATTACGATTGGATTGGCGCCTGCGGGGCCAACAATCATTACTGCCCGGGTGTTCTTGGAGGGAACACCTACGATGGGTACACTCTTACTGTGCCTTGAATAAAGTGGCATACATACAAGTCTACGTCACAGTTTCATGAACTTAGAGTAATGGTAATCATGGTTTTATACACACTTGAATAAAGTGGCAATACATACTTTGGATATTTGTGATCCAACTTTTATACGTACATTTTGGGACTATTTGGGGATTGAAATGGTCTTGCATACTTTACAGCTAATTGATTTTCTAAAAATCATACGTTCATTTTGGAAGGACATTTAAGGATTTAAATGGTCACACAATTATTTTATGATACTGTAGGGAGACAGTAGTCACTAAACGTTTTTATATGACACTGTAATGATACAGTGGGCAGATACATTTATTGGAACTAACGTTTATATTTACAGAAACCTATGAACTCACCAACTTTAATGTTGACACTTTTAAGCATGTTTTTCTCAGGTGAATTAGATGCTTGGATTATTTGATGTGCATTGGAGTCTTTACATTCAAGTTTTTCATGGTGATGCAATTATGGGACAACTATTATTTTGATTTCAGAAAATCAACGAGATTGTTTTACAAACGACACTTTTTAGAGGTCGTTCTCTTGTATCTAGCGCTGTGTATTATGAAGTAGCACCCCATGTGGTATTCCGCTGCGTTGTGATTTTTGGGGGTGTTACACCTATGTCGTCATGTCCCCCCAGTATCATATTGTTAGTCGTAGGCTAACGATGTGATACTTAATTTAAAATAGAGCCCTTTATTTATTATTTATTTATTTATTTTATGGAAGAAAGGAGTTGCAACTGTCTTAAGACGATGGGGGGTCGCTATGGACCAAAACGATAATTACTAGGCTGTTAAAAGGGTCGATGGTTGCTTGGGAATTCGTGATGGTTCCATGTGTTGCCAACTGCTCCCATTCTACGGCCTAGATTTGTCCACGTCATCATCTGACACGACGCAACGTTTCTGCTGCCCACTCCCCTACTTATAGATACTTTCACACCTCATTTTACAGTTTCATATTTCACCTTGCTCTCATCGAAACCCTAGGCCATTCCTCCGGCTTCTTCTTATTTCAGGTGCGTTTCGTCTTTTGTTATATTCTTTCCTTTCGTATACCTTCCCTTTGGTTTTCATACGAAATGGCCTCTGGATCCTATTCTATCGAGGAGATCATTGTCTTGAAATTTGACATGCATACCTTCGCGTCTAATATGACGGTGGACGAGGTAAATAATACCCGCCAAGTATGGGATCCCTCTTTATTGGGTATGTTGGGTGTGGTTATTTTATTTTTTTTTTGTTTTCTTTTAATTTTTTTTTTTATTTCTTTAGAACATTTCTTAAGACATTGGGAGATACACAATGGTCTCATTTTCGTTCTCAGACATTGTAAGTTAAACAATGGTCTCTAAAAATATTATTTTCTTCATAACTTTATACAATATCGTATTACACGGAGACCGTCATAATTTTGTGTACATGGAATGATGTGTGAATCTAAGTATTGCAAATCTTGTATGGGCGAGACTTGTAATATGAGGATTGATATGCTAATTTCTATGTTAACAAAGCCCGTCACAGTTCTGATTACATGGGATTATGTATAAATCTAAACATTACAGGTCTTGTATGGGCGGGACTTGTAATAGGAGGATTTATATGATAATCGCTATGTTGACTCGTTCATATAGACCTTTACCTTATTTACTCTAACCGGGTACTCATTAACTATCTTGAACTCTATGTCGATATCGCCTGGTAGTTTTTACTCCTAGTCTCCGAAGACGAGTTTTGGAACACTCGTCCCATACTCATTAGAGCACATGCATTGTCATGTCATCCATCACCTTGAAAGTTATGTGGGTACGCGTATTGCATCGGGAAAATGTAATATTTTGATAACTCGTCTTAATACGAAAGCGTGGACATAAGAAACGTAATTACATTTTATGATGTTTGCATCTGTTGCATTATCATGGGGGAAATCTTGCGGTCTTACATTATACATTTATAAACCTATGAATTCACTCAACAATATGTTGACGTTTTAAAGCAATGTTTTTCAGGAGGTCAATAAGGCACGAGGTACAAGGGATACATTGGTGGTTATATTTTGAAGTCACGTGTTAAAGATTTGGTTGCATTTCATTTTGGGATATTGTTATGAACTAGTATCTTTGTATTTTGAGAAACAATGAACAAGTAAAGCTTCGGGCTTTTGTAACAAACGCTTTGTTAAATCCAATGTATCAGTTTTAAACGACTTTTTGGTCGTTCTTATATTATCTTGTGTTATTGATCTATGAAGTAACGCTCCCAAACTCATATTTCGCTACGACCCATTTTGAGGGTGTTACACTTGTTGAATGGATATTCATATTACTTACTATATTGAATAATTGATGCACAAAATATTTAATGATTATCCAGATGTAAAATTGAATGTTCATACTTGCCCTGTTCTTGGATTTTTTAAACGATGCAACTGTGCAAAAGTATTTGACACTTGGTCACTATGATAATGATTCTAAAACTAAAGATGACAATGATGCAAAAACTAAAGACAATGGTGATGCTAAAATTGAGGATGATGAAGATGATGATGCAAGAATTTAAGATGACGAAGATGTTAAGATCGAGTAAAAACTGAAGACAATGGTGATGCAAGAATTTAAGATGACGAAGATGATGATGCAAGAATTTAAGATGACGAAGATGTTAAGATCGAGTAAAAACTGAAGAATTTAAGATGATGATGATGTTAAGATGACGAAGATGCAAGAATTTAAGATGATGATGAAGATGATTTTAAAACTGAAGATGACAATGATGCAAAAATTAAAGACAATTGCGATGCTAAAATTGAGGATGATGAAGACAACATGTATTTTCTTTGAATAGCTTGATGCGTAAGAACAATTTGATGCAAACTTTAGATACAAAATTAGTTTTTTTGATATGATACAATGATTAAACGAACAAGCCTGCTAAAATTACGTTAACAAAAGCTTCCTAAATAGACGGTAGAAGATGCAATTCAACGTTTTAAACTGCCTATGCAACAATTAAAATGTTGAGAATGTCTATTTTACCCTTAAAGGCATTGTATATGTGGCATCATCTTATGGCGTCTTACATTTTTTTACAATAAGAGTGTTTTCAAGGAACTAATCCCAGAAAGGCTATAGACTAAGATCGTTGGTTTTATAAACTACTTGTATCTTGCTAATATTGCTGTTTTTGAGGAATAATTAGGAATTTAAAGCATTGTTTCACCTCATAAAATTCATATGATTATTTCTTTCGATTCAGAAAGCAAAAATATCAAATCATATAGTAATATCATTTTAGAATAAGGAATATAACCCTTTAGCCATGACTTTGTTCTTTTGAAATAAAGATTAATAGATCATGTACTAATCAATTATCATATATAGATCATGTACTAATCAGTTATCATATATAGATGACTTTAAAACTATACATGAATTCGAATAATGATTAACATTTTACTTCTTCCGTCTTAAAATTATAGTTGATAATTTTTCTTTTGAATGTTATAAAATAAATGTTCACTTCTCATTTTGAATCAATAAAAAGATATATTAGTGATTAAGTATTCTATTTGATTGCTTGAAAAATATAATATAGTTGTCTCAGTTTTATCGAAGTCTGTGATTTTATTTAGATGATAATAATTTTTAGACGGAAAAGTATTACATAAGGGTTGAGTGCTAACAAATAAAACCAATTGACAAGGGTTAATTTGCATAAGAAATATCGTACGTAAAGAAAAAGTTGCAATAAAAAATGTCAACTTCTGATAAAAGAGAGAGGGCTGCCCACTAATTACAGCATGGAAAAAGATTACTGGTTTGAAAGTCAACAATTCATCTAACTTGTTATCAATTTCTAATATTTTTTAGTGCTGCCCACAAGTCTATGGATTTAAACTACTAGTGGCAAAATGAGTTAGTCTAGTCGGGTCGGGTCATATGGGTCTCCAGCTGGGTTAGCTCGTCGATATTTCGCAATTTTTTTTCTTTCTAATTGAGTGAAAAATGGAAATAATAAGAAGTGCGATGATGCACAGCTATCAGGAGCTTAAGCTTATAGAGTAAAACTTTATACATTTTAATCACATAACGATTGTTAGGTAGCCTCTAAGGCACCAAGGTGCTACGCTAAACAGCCTCTCAAACAGTCGAAGCTAGAATACGAGCTCATCTCCATCTAAAAATTGCAGGAATTTTAGGTGTAAGTGAACGCAATGGCCGATGATAATTCCTTTGACCATCTCCCCACAACGCGTACGCTTCTTCACCATGAACCGCGTCATCTCCTATTTCTAGATCATTTTCATTCATCTTCAAGGCAACTATTTGTCGCACAAACAAGCATATAAGACTGGTTACCACAATGTTCCATGCAGCAATAAACATTGCACCAGCGATTTGCCATCCCATTTGCTTGAATCCTTGATGAAAATGAACACTGTCGCTTTGGTTGATTATGCTATATAGTAATCCTGGACCTTGCTTGGAACTTTCAAGATTATAAAACATGTTAACAAGGTTTGGTTTGGCGAACATGCCAGATGATAAACCTCCTAGAAGACCCGCGACTGCATGGGTGTGGAACACTCCTAATGTATCATCAACTCGTTGCAAGAAGGCTGATTTTTTGTGTAGAACCATCATGGTGTACCATGGTATCGAGCCTGCCAAGACTCCCATGAGCATTGCTGCCCATGAATCAACAATTCCTACATCGTACATGAAAATTATGGTTTTCAGTAAACACACCATATCTAGAAATCCGACAAATTTTGTGTCTTGCTAGAAATCTCACCTGCAGCTGGAGTGATGCACACAAGGCCGGTCATCATTCCTTGAACGGCACCAATAACTGAGCTTTTCTCATAGAAGATCAAGTCAAAGAACATCCAAACCAAGAGGCTCGTGGCAGTGCAGAGATGGGTGTTTAGAACCGCAAGGGAAGTGATCTCATTTGCCGCAAGTGGTGATCCACCATTAAATCCACTCCAACCCATCCATAGGAAACCTGCTCCAGCCAACATGTGTATTATGTTGTTTGGTGGGAAATGTTGCCTATCGTTCTGATGTCGAGGCCCAACCTACAACAACCCTTTATATGACATTAAACACGAAAGAATATTTTATCGTTGACAATCTCAATCATCTCTTACTTAAGAGTTCTAAAGACTAATGAGAGACGATTGTGAAGCTTTAACCTACATCGATACGTGTTGTGTCACTAGAGATGAGAGATAACAAATTGAACTGGTCATGAATAACGGGTTAAAGTGCAAACACTTGTTACTATTCTCTAATAAAATTTGTATTACACAATGCGTATTATAACTATGTTAATCTAAAGAATATTATATGACTGTTTGATTAACATGATTTAGGAAATCTGAGCATATTAGTTCACAATGGAGGACTTCCTATCACCAATTTAAAAAGTTCCATCCATTTAAAATGTTTCATTTTTAACTACTTTTCTATATCTTTGACCTGTTATCCAAATAACACAACTTGAATCAAACTAGTTAATTTGTTAAAAAAAGCTAAGGAAACCTTGCAAAAGGTAAATCAAGTATTAATTAGTTTTGTTCTACTGTTTGATACTGAACCATGAGTTAAAACTAAAAAAAAAATGGTAACTAACCCAATACGCTGCTGTGAAACCAGCAACCCCGGATGACAAATGAATAACATAACCACCAGAAAAGTCGATAATATGCTTTGAAAAAAATCCCTTGTCCCAGATCGTATATGCACCAACTGTGTACGAGAAAGTGAGCCACAAAGGCACAAAAATCATCCAAGCATAGAAGTTCATCCTTCCTAGTAACGAACCACCAAGCAGTATAACAGTTATGGCAGCAAATACAAACTGATAAAACACATAATCAGCTTGCGGAATCATATTTTCGTTTAGTCGTTCTAGCAAATACTTTTGAGTTATGGCCACATTTGGCCTGCCCATGATCCCCATCGGTTTGTCGCCAAAGGAGAGTTGGTGTGCCCACATGACCCAACAAATTAAAACAGCTGCAAAGGCATATAACGCCATAAAAGCTGAATTAACAGCCCATTTTTTCTTAACCATGCTGCCATATAGGATCACAAGACCGGGGACGCTTTGCAGCCCAACCAAAGCGGCTGCTGTGAGCTGCCATGCGTTGTCCCCCTTGTTTAGCCAATCTGGCGATGCCTCGTCAGGTAGGAGGCCTGTGGGGAGAGCACTTATCGTTTCGCTCATGGATGTGGAATTTAGATTAGTTTAGTGATTTTTTTTGTTTGGTATATAAAGGGGAAGTTTACAAGATTCAGATTGAGCCATTGGGATCATCTTTGTGCAGCATTGGTTGCATCTTTTATATTATTGGTTGTGTTAGATTCTATGAACAAACAGTTGGCAACAAGATTCATCAAATAATCAGAAAAACAACAGTTTACGTCACTTAAAAACATGAACTTCGAGATATGGAGGGAGTACGTAGTTTTTAGTCTAAACAAGATGTTAAAAGATATAGAATGATAACTGTGATTGATTGCTTGATTATAATTGATAATAGCCAACCTATATATAGGATACAAAGGAATATTCTAGACTATTGGCTCGGGCCAATGGGCCGATTACACTAAATATACAATATGTACTTTAATACGCCCCCGCAGTTGGAGCGGGAGATTTGCGGACGCTCAAACTGGATCTGAAATCAGTAAACAACGGGTATGGGAGTCCTTTTGTGAAGATATCTGCGTACTGAAATCGAGAAGGGACATGAAGAACTCGAACATGACCTGCTGCTACTTTGTCACGAACAAAATGGATGTCAATATCTATATGTTTGGTGCGATGATGTTGCACCGGGTTTGCAGACATGTATACGACACTGACATTATCACAGTAGACCAAGGTCGCTGTGAAAAGTGGGGTATGAAGCTCACGAAGGAGGTTGCGAATCCAAGATGTCTCAGCTACAGCATTCGCAACCCCGTGGTATTCAGCCTCAGCACTAGAACGAGACAACATGTCCTGACGTTTGGAGGACCACGTCAGGAGGTTGTCACCAAGAAAAACACAGTATCCAGAAGTAGACCGGCGCGTAGCCGAAAAACCTGCCCAGTCAAGCATCAGAGTAGGCAATAAGTTGTGATGTAGTAGATCGAAATAGCTGTAATCCAAGATCAGTGGTTCCTCGAAGATAACGACGAACACGTTTCATAGCATTAAGGTGTGGCTCTCGAGGATCGTGTACGTAAGACATAACTGTTGAACTGCATATGACAAATCGGGTCGGGTAAAGGTGAGGTACTGAAGTGCTCCGGCAAGCCTGCGATATAAAGTAGGATCAGTGACCGGTGATCCTTCAGGTCCAAGCTTCTTCGCAAGGGTTACAATTAAGCATCTGTGCCCGCTCAAGAATCTCGGTAGCATATTTCGTCTGAGACAAGAATATGCCAGAGGTAGTACGCGTAGCAGATATACCGAGAAAATAGTTGAGTGGGCCAAGGTCTGTCATAGCAAATTTCGCATGTAACGAAGAGATGATACGTTGCAGGAGCGAAGTAGAAGAAGCTGTAAGAATGATATCATCCACATACAGTAGTAAGTAAGCCGTGTCTGGCCCCTTGTGAAAGATGAAAAGAGACGAGTTGGTTTTGCTGTGATAGAAACCGGCTCGAATAGCATAGCTGGAAAATCGCTGAAACCAAGCTCGGGGGGCCTGCTTAAGGCCTTTTAAAGTCGACTGTTGCAGAAGACAGATACACATAAATCAGAATGAGACTGAATCAGTAAATCCTGGTGGCCGGTGAATTGTAACTTCTCTGTATGTGGTCGTGAAAGAATGACGATTTTTAACATCTAAACTGATGATTAAGGCCGTTGTCGAGAAACTGCAAGGCTAAGAACAGTCTGAATGGTAGCAGGTTTCGTACTTCAAGGACTAAATGTATCATATCGCAGTCGATGCCTTGTGTTGTGGACTACGACCGATTTGCAAACTAGTCGGGCTTGTACCGACTCTAAGACCCTCGTCAGCATTTATATTTTTTGTATGTATAACCAATAGAGCCGGAAAATGTTGACTATTTGGTGGCGAGGGAACAAATAAAGAATCCAGTCTCATTGTCGATGAGAAGATCTTTATTCGTCAACATAGACTGTTTTTCAAGTTAGGATCTTGTTAGGCATGGACAAGGAGATATTAGGGATGGGCGGAGAGTGGTATAACTAGAAAGTTGTATTGGGCTTTAGCTTTCATAATTCCAACTTTAGAACGTGTGACCATAGGGTGTTGCGAGGTAGATGGTGGTGGTGGTGGTGGTGGTGGTGGCGAGGTGTTTGGTGGTGAGGTGTTTGGTGGTAGTGTTGTGTTTAGTGGTGATGGTGCTGGCAACGGAGTTACAGGTGTTGTTTGTGGTGTTGCTTGTAGGGTTGTTTGTGGTGGTGTTTATTGAGGAGAAGTAGGTGTGGTAAAATTGGCGACACGTGCAATGGGGAGTGTCGAGCATTACTCATCTAAGATTGGTATTGAGGGGGGTGAGTTGGAGTCATGAAGCCCAAGGAAAAAAACGACAAGTTAGTCAATGTGACAATGAGAGATAATAACCTGACTTTTGTTGGTGTTCTATGTACAAAAGGCACAGAATATCCATTTATGATTGTAAGGTAAGATAGATGGTGTGTACGAGGGAAACGTTTGTGCGGTGAAAAGGTGTAAAGGTAAAACAAAGGCATCCAAGTGTGAAGTGGGTGTAAGAGTTGGTTTGTTAATTAATTTCGTTGTAAGGGATGTCATTGTTCGATAGTGGTGGACGGGCGAAGGATATTAAGTATAGTAAAAGCTTGCAAATACGTAGTGCTTACGATACCAAATTACTCGGGAGGAAGACGGCATTGAAAAGAACGAGAGAAACGTACGACGTTACCTTGATAGTACGATATATGCGTTCAGATTTGCTATTTTTGTTGAGTTGTAATGTGGGCACTGAGAAACGATTGAATGCATTCAGTGCAATTAAGTCTCGACAATGGAGGAGTTGGTGTCAAACATTTCTCAACATGTTCAACCATTGGAATGCTTTATTTCACGTTGAATTTGGTTTTTACTAATGCCACCGAAGTGTAGTATCTTAAGTTTTGACTGTGCCATCAGAATTTTTATGAAGTGGGTTCGGACCTACAAAAAAGTGATTAGTTATCTAGAAAAAGGACATGTATTTATATCCACTCACTGCTAGAGACAAAGAGATGTCAAACAGTCGAGTGAATAATGACAAAGGAGAAGTGACAAATAGAAGGTAGATCGTTGAAAGGAAGTTTTGTTTGTTTCTCTAAACTGGCACGGCCACGACTAAAACGTGTTGGTGTTTTGTTATTATTTAAGACACATGCCACGTGACGACAGTGTTTGAACACTTACCATTGTTCAACGAAGGTGACCAAGACGTTGATGCCAAATGGAATGATTATTAGTAAGTAGGGCAAAGGCTGAGGCGGCAACGTGTAAGGGGTATAAATCACCAGTGCTGTCACAACGAAGAAGAGTTTGACGAGTATGATAATCATGTACAGTGAAACCATAGGGATCAAAATTAATGGAGCATTTATTATCAGTGGTGAATTTTGATGTACAATAAAATATACTAATAATATTTCTAAAAGAGGAATTAAGAAAATTCTCTAAGGAAAATTCACTCTTAAAAGATATATATATATATATAATATATAATACGTATATTTAACCGGGAAGTATGATTCCCGGGTCGTTTCCCCAACGACTTGTGAAATTGAAACCT